>OX376375.1:89388888-89417204 GCA_947369275.1 Nemotelus nigrinus | reverse complement strand
ATGTTATATGAGATGCTGCTTTCAAAATTATGTGAAATAAGCAACTGATAACGAATATAATTAACCCGTGTTTTGCTCTCATAAACGTTGAAATTCATGCCAGTGGTAATATCTGAAACCTTGCACCATATGAGTTATAATGCATTCTTAAGACGAAAGTAAAACGTGGCATTTGAAACAGTTTGGCCGTAATAAGCAGCACATGTGGTGGAATATGCACTCAAAACCTGCACGATTCTTCTACTGTTCTTCGAACATTAGTGTTTCTAGCGGTTCAGGTGCGCTAGAGTTTTTTTTAATTGTAAATGTTTCCGGTATGAATACTAACTGTAAGCGTTTATTGATACAAAAGTAGCACAACCGACTCGTGCTGGCAACCTTCTGCCAGTATCAAAGCCAAGAATATATCACATCTGCTTCACGTTGTTATATAACATTCGAGGTTAAAGGAGTATAAAGAAATTTAGAGTTACCTGCAGCGAGTTTTTTCAAATAATCGAAAGCTTAATATTTGCTGTTTATTGTCACTACAATATCATTACCATTTGAAAATTCTACGATAAAACCGCTTAATAAAGATATTGCAATTAAACACAAAATCAACAATAGCTGGCAACCCTATCGTGGCTTTTCAACCAAATTTGGCCTGAATAATGTTTATGACAGGTTTCATTAATTGTATGAAATTCGTATTGATTTCATGACTGCACTTGAAGTTATAGTGCAAAAAGTTTAGAGTAAGGTTCAGCTACTGTGTCAATTTCATGAAAATCTGGTAATTTATTCACATTTCATAGGGCAAAAAGCAGTTTTTTTTCTGTGTAATTTTTCAAGATGGCACCACTGGCACAGACTTGCCCACAATTCAAAATCGCTTCTATCGAATCTGGTCTTACTTAAGTCCAATGCATTCTGTAAATTTTAGCTGTATCTGATTATTGGTTCGTGAGTTTCCGTGAACAGAAGTTTTTGATGCTAAAAATATAGGTTAACTGGGAGAGGGTTACCGTTCTTGTCCGACATGAAATTTCCAAAGTTTTATTTTGAACGTGTAGATAAAACATAAGATTTATATACAGATTGGTGTTATTGTAAGAAACGGACATTTTTTTTGAATATTCGATGGTTTGAATGTTTTCACTTCCAAATTTTTTTTTTCAAATGAAGACACCAAAATTATCATAGCTGGCAACTCCAACCGAATTTTTCGACCAAATTTGTACCAAACGTGGCTTAAGGTAAGGTCCAGCAGTTGTGTGAGTTTCGTCAAAATCGAACAATTCAATCAGAATTTATAGGGCTAAAAGCAGTTATCCTTTTTAGTGATTTTTCAAGATGGCACCACTGGCACAAAATCACCCGCTTTTCAAAATCACTTCTATCAGACTTGGTCCTATATAGGACCAATACATTCTGTAAATTTCAATTAATTCTGCTCATCGGATCGTGAGTTTCCGTGAACAGAAGTTTTTGATGCTAAAAGTATTGGTAAATTGGGCAAGGGTTACCAGGCGTGCCCGTTATACCATATCAAATTTTTTTTTTTGTTTATGTAAACAAAGCACAAGATTTACATATGAGTGGCTTTTTTTGAAGAAGCGGCATTTTTTCAAGAGAGACATGGATTTGAAGGTTTTCACTTTCAGTGCCTGCCCTAGCTACAGGGTTGCCAGCACGCTTATCAAAAGCTACACAGATCTACAACTAAATAATACCAATATGTCCTAAAAATTCCGGAATGATTGAATAAACTCTGTCAAAAGTTATCGCAATTTAAAAATTTTCAAGTTTTCCCGTTCTGTTTTTAGGCACCCAGCGCAGACATGGGTTAAAAAATTCCAAAACATTATCCGTTTCACATGTAAAACACGTTCAAAATTTATTTCGTCAACTTTATTTTTGCAAAACTTATTTGTGTACGGAATAATAGGTATATTAAAAATATCACTAAAATGGGCCGCCGGCGCCAAAGGGTTAAAGATTATTATTTTTTTGTGAGACCTGGCACTATTCTGCATATACACCAATGTGTAGTGAAAATTTCAGCTCAATCGGATGGCGCGTTCCTGAGATTTTTCACTGAAATTTTTTGATGATATATATATATGTATATATATATAAATATGTATATATATATATATATATATATATATATATATATATATATATATATATATATATATATATATATATATATATATATATATATATATATATATATATATATATATATATATATATATATATATATATATATATATATATATATATATATATATAATATATAGATATATATATATATATAATATATATATATATAATATATAGAAATATGAATTTTTGGCCAAAGTGATTTTAATACTAAGGTTCTTCTTCGAACATTAGTAAAAAGCATAATAAAAATTATAATAATATTAGCAATTATCAAATAAACAGCAAAGCTGTTAATGTTGCAACATCACTAAAAATATATTTCGCAAACCAGTTTTAGCACATAAAGTAGACCAGAAAACTATGTCAAAAAGTTTCTGTCAAAGTTTGAATTAACTTGAGACAAATTCCGTGTAAAAAAAATACTCGTTTTATGGAAGAATAATAAAATCTTCTCTTTCAAAGAATGAGATGAGCTAATGTTTACTTAGCTAGTTGCCCGGCAGTCTAGAACAATTTATAATTCTGGAAAATGGTGCATTGTAACAGACTTTCCGAAATTAAATTAAGTTCCAATTGGCGAAAAATTGCGCCTATCCAATATTTGAGGACTTTTGTCGTAAACTCGGAAATTAAACTTACTGTACAAAACTGGATTTTGCAAAAGGTTTTTATTATAGATCCAAGAGAGAAAAAAAGATTTTTCTCTCCTCATAATGAGCACTTAGAATATTCTCACGTGCCATATGCTTTGAAGTTAGTTAGCTAGTTGATAAGTTAAAGAGTCCTAAATAGGTGTATTATGTCTCCGTCTGGCTATCGATGTTTTAATCCATTCGATTTGAAATTTCATCGGTAGGCTAAAGACCTAAGAAAAATTCCAAGAATATTAGCAGCAAAGAAATTATGTTGAATCTACAGGAAAAAACTGATCGTAGAAACATCTCTAGCTATTAAAAAAAGACTAATTTAAAAAATAAGAGTAAAATTGTAAAAATTGTGAAAGAAATTCATTTGTCCATCCACAAGTAGCTTTTTTTTCATTAATTAAATCAGCATTAGCAGTTTTTAATATTTTATCTTCTATGTGCAAGTGATACAAGTGATATATAATAGCTTTACTACAAATATTTTGGTTTCGCACTCACTAGCTATCATAATCAAGCTCCCGGTACCACGCTCCATGCGACTTTTATGTGTTGGAATTCACGTACCTCTTAAATTACTGGCCATCCCACTCAAAAACTTTTTTGATAAAATAAGTATACTTTAAGCTTTGTTTTGTTATAAAAATAAACAAAATTAACTTGGTCCAAGTTATTCAAATTACGAGTTTAAATGTCTACTTCCGGTTCCACACAAGAAAAAAATTGTTTTTAAATCTAATTTCAAAACTAAAAAGAACAGCTAATTTTCTATACCAATCAATATGTTTAATGTCTTTTAGATTTTGTTTTGAATCTCAGAATTCGCTTCGAAAAAAACCTTTCATCAATTTCGTCAATTATTCAGAAGCCCATAACTCGGCAACTAAACCTCATAGAAACAAAAACTTGTGCATCCACATTCATATCTTCTAGAACTACCATTATGCACAATGTGAGCCAAATCTAGAACCTCGAAAAGCACATTTACTCAATATTCCAAACATCAAGCCGACATATAGAATACAATTTTTAAATCGAACCATGTAACTTTTTGACGAAAGAAACAAAATTTATTGGCTATGTATTCATTGACGAAGTTATCAAGCAATCAAGCAAAAACAAGTGAATAACACAAAAACCTAAGGCAAATCAGATCGTTTCTTGGATTAACCAGATAATACAACAAAATAAGATAATAGGTGCGTTTTTTTGCTCCGATGCAGTGCAGAGTACAACTATGCCGGAAAAACAACGATCTAGTATAAAACAGCAGTGCATTCGCTAAACCTGACATAGGTTGCTATATTCGCTGTGGTCCCACAAAACAGCTGAAAAAAAGGGAGAAAATAACGAGTATACACTACCACAATCGATAGAAAATAGAAAAAAAACTAACAGAAAATTAATTCTTTTAACTTTCTACACATTATGAGGGCCTTTTCTAATTTCTTAACTACCAAAACATTCAACATAACCCTAAAAAACCGAAAGCCACCTCACAGAAAAAAATATAACTTCTCATGAGCTTTTCTTTTTTCTATCAGCACATTCTACACTTCAACACGTGAACTACAAATGACGCATAGAATTTCTGTACTAGTGAATTCACTGGTGTAGGAGTGTTGTTGTTTTCAATGCGTCTACTCTACTCTCCGCTGGATAGAGGAGCAAAAAAACGCGCCTAATACTCTGCAGCTACAACACCGATAATAAAGTAGTTACAAAAAGACACGATCCTCAATGTCAACATGTTAACTGTATTCAAAGCATGAAATTTTACTAACCAAACTTCTGTTTGAAAGTATATTAAAATTTTTCTGAAGATTCATCATCATATGCTGTAGAGAGATTACTAACGAGATTGATGATGAGGTGAATTATTCGACTACTCTCACAATACTCGCAATTGTCTTGGCAACAACACATTTTCAAATGTATTTATGCAGAAGAAAATTCAAATAATAAATTAACTAATAAACTGATTGAATGAACTCTACCTAAAACTAAATACCCGTGTGAAAAGACGATGAAATAAATACGATTATTATTTAGTTTGCATAAAAGGAGAAAATAACAATGTGATTGATTTTAATCATTCAATAGTCAATGTCATTCAAAAGAATAAGATGCCAATATAGAGTACATTAATTGTAAAGTTACATTGCAAAAGTTTTGGATATTGTGAGGGAAATCATCAAACTAAAACTATGTAAGGAGGAAATCAAATTATAAGATAATAAACCAACTTGAATATTAGAAACTGCAGCACACATTACAGGTATGGGCAATGAAATAAGTTTGAGTGACAAACTCTTATATGCTACGGCTCTCAGTAAGTATATAGAAATATGAATTTTTGGCCAAAGTGATTTTAATACTAATGTTCTTCTTCGAACATTAGTAAAAAACTCTAGCGCACCTGAACCGCTAGAAACACTAATGTTCGAAGAACAGTAGAAGAATCGTGCAGGTTTTGAGTGCATATTCCACCACATGAGCTGCTTATTACGGCCAAACTGTTTCAAACGCCACGTTTTACTTTGGTCTCAAGAATGCATTACACTCACATGGTAGAAGGTTTCAGATATTACCACTGGCATGAATTTCAACGTTTATGAGAGCAAAACACGGCTTAATTATATTCGTTATCAGTTGCTTATTTTACAAAATTTTGAAAGCAGCATCTCATATAACATCAATGAAAAAATGCTCAGTGCCTGCAGCACTGTAAGTGAAGTTGGTGTTTGGGGCTGCGATCCGAAAAATTTGCAGAGCTTTGGGAATTGAAACATTGGTTATTTATTTTCATTGTAAATGTTTCCGGTATGAACACTTACTGTAAGCATTTATTGATACAAAAGTAGCACAACCGACTCGTGCTGGCAACCTTTCGCCAGTATCAAGGCCAAGAATACATCACATCTGCTTCACGTTGTTATATTACATTCGAAGTTATAGGAGTATAAAGAAATTTAGGGTTACCTGTAGTGAGTTTTTTCAAATAATTGAACACTTAATATTTGCTGTTTATTGTCACTAAAATATCATTACCAATTGAAAATTCTACGATAAAACCGCTTAATAAAGATATTGTAATTAAACACAAAACCAACAATAGCTGGCAACCCTATCGTGGCTTTTCAACTAAATTTGGCCTGAATAATGTTTATAATAGGTTCCATTAATTGTATGAAATTCGTAGTGATTTCATGACTGCACTGGAAGTTATAGGGCAAACAGTTTTATTTTCCTGAGCGAAGTTTCAAAACCAAAGCCACAAAAATTACCATAACTGGCAGCACCAATCGAGTTTTTCAACCAAATTTCTAGCAAACAGAGTTTAGAGTAAGGTTCAGCTACTGTGTCGATGTCATGAAAATCTAGTAGTTTATTCATATTTCATAGGACAAAAAGCAGTTTTTTTCTTTGTAATTTTTCAAGATGGTACCAGTGGCAAAGAGTTGCCTACAATTCAAAATCGATTCTATCAGGCCTGGTCCTACTTAAGTCCAATGCATTCTGTAAATTTCAATTGTTTCTGATTGTTTATTCGTGAGTTCCCGTGGACAGAAGTTTTTCAGGCTAAAAATATACGTTAACTGGGAGAGGGTTACCGTTCTTGTCCGACATGAAATTTCCAAAGTTTTACTTTGAACGTGTAGATAACACGTTCGATTACGATTTGTATACGGATTGGTTTTATTGTAAGAAACGGACATGTTTTAGGATATTCGATGGTTTGAATGTTTTCAGTTCCAAATTTTTATTTTTTTAAATTTCAAATTTCACCAATATATGTATATATATATATATATATATATATATATATATATATATATATATATATATATATATATATATATATATATATATATATATATATATATATATATATATATATATATATATATATATATATATATATGTATATATATGTAGAAATATGAATTTTTGGCCAAAGTGATTTTAATACTAATGTTCTTCTTCGAACATTAGTAAAAAACTTATACTTACTAACTAATACTGAACATGCCTAAAATAAACGAGTAAACGGTTTGATATTAAACACCCACAATGAAACACAAAATAACCACAATGTTGGTATCTAATATTATTCTCGATCGACAAATATACATTTTAATCAAAAGCATTTATACTTAAAATGGAATCTTGGAAAAAATACTTCGATAAATATAATCAAAAAGATAAATACAATCAAAAATACAATCGGGAAATACAATCAAAAAGAGCGACTCTTTTGAAGGAGCTGTATGAGTCAGCTCTTCAACTCTGTGTGAGTCAGCTCGTCAACTCTTTTGAAAGAGCTATGTGAGCCATCATTTAGAATAGCTCCGCACACTTCATACCTTCACTTTAGTGGCAATAGCGATATTGCTGAGCCACTCAACCACCCGACCAAATAGCTGATGCATATACACACGGCAATACTTCATTAGACTACCGTGTGTAGTTGAAGCGAAATCTAGGCTATTCTAACGTCGGAACACGAACATATGTATACGACTATCGTATTGCACAGTGAAAAGAGCCAGCTCCGTTGAAGGAAGAATGAACGAAATCACGGAGCCAACACTGTGCGAATGAGGAATAAAAGAGTCAGCTCCGTTGAATGAAGAATGAATGAAATCACGGATCCAACACTGTGCGAATGAGGAATAAAAGAGTCAGCTCCGTTGGATGAAGAATGAATGAAATCACGGAGCCAACACTTTGCAAATGAGGAATAAAAGAGTCAGCTCCGTTGAATGAAGAATGAATGAAAGCACTGAGCCAGTGCGAATAGAATGTGAATGAAGAACTGTGCGAATGATGGATACTGATCGTGTGCGGTTATTGATGGCGACATTTTGTGAGCACACAGTATGCGTTTACGTGCATATATTTTGCTCCGGTTCACGAGTATTTTAGTAGCCAAATGTTGGCTACAAGGCGGTGCATTTCATAGGTAGATTTTAGAGATGAAGCGTGCACACTAGAACAGGTATATGGAACAGGTTCGTATCGAATATTTTCGTTCTTCAAAAAGTTTTTAGGGCAAAAGTAGCTGATATCGGACAAAATCGGCCAATTTGGGGTTAAGGTGGTTTGGGACATAACGGGCCAAGACCTATTGCTACGATACAAAAATGTCGGTTTTGTAGGGGAGTAAGGGGTTTTTTGGCCATAGTTTGGCAAAAACTGCCTTTAGGACGCTTTCGATGATTGGAAGTGGTCGGGGAGTGCAATAGTGAAATTTCAAGGGCAAAAAAAATTTTTGATAGGGGAAATTGGGCAAAAACGTTTATTTTTCCAAAATAATTTTTTTTTTAACTAGCATGAATTTGGGGACCTTTTTGAGTTGTTTCGGGCGAAATTTCTATACAAGTCTGGGAAAAGCGGCCTAGTTTCGAAAATACGTAGGGGAGTAAGGGTTTTTTTGGCCATAGTTTGGCAAAAACTGCCTTTAGGACGCTTTCGATAATTGGAAGTAGTCGGGGAGTACAATAGTGATATTTCAAGGGCAAAAAAAATTTTGGTAGGGGAAATTGGGCAAAAACGTTAATTTTTCCAAAATAATTTTTTTTTAACTAGCATGAATTTGGGGACCTTTTTGAGTTGTTTCGGGCGAAATTTCCATACAAGTTTCGAAAATACGGCAAAATGAAATCTGACGAAAAACCGTCCGGGTAAACTTTAAGTAGCATAATTAATTACAACAAAAACAGAGGCAAATGGAATACGTAGAGCTTAAATTAAAGCCAATTTTTTCCGAGATATACGCATATTTGCAATCACATTTCGGGCTGTTAGAAAGTAGGCGGAGTACAGACCGAAGCGCATGGGAGTAAGCGAGAGGGAAGAATGGCTCGTAGACAGCATCAAATCGAGGTATTAGAAACTGGTGAGGCTACAAAAGGTACATCTTATGGCCCTAAAACAGATGACTCCATGTAACTAAAAAAAATATGATATATGTGTTAATTTCTTCCGAAACTTTAAACGCGTTTTTCTCAAAACTATGTTTCCAAGTCGGTGACCACGATTTCTAAAAAACGGCTCGACTAAACGGTTTGAAATTTTCACACAACTTTCTCAGACATATTTCTCAGGTATTAAACGAAGGAATAAGATTTCGGATAGTTATATCTGTTTTTTTTAAACAATTTGCAATGGCAATTTTGGTCAAAAATTCGATTTTTTTTACGAAGCTGCCATTTTGTCAAAAAAACTAAATTTCGATTATTCCTTCGTTCAATACCTAGTTTTATCTATCTACTAAAAGAATCTGTTTGATTTTTTGACTTGAGATGAATTATACCGGAGAAATCGTGGTGACCGCCGAACACCTTTTTTTGGAAGACCTTCAGGAGATCGTCTGGAGGAGCGCACCAGATCAATATTTTAACAAATTATTAGTGCCATTATAAACTTAGATGTTGGCACTAAATGCATGTATACTTTTTGTTTTTGTAAAGTAAAATACCTTCTCACAAAAAATTTATAAAAAACGTATTTTTCCGGCCTTCTAACTGTATATAACCCCTTAAGCCAAGATGGTCAACCGGAAGAGGAAGAGTGTCGAATTTTTACATAACAATTTTGAATTATTAAATTTTGCATTATGTGAATCCCATATCTATATATATTCGAACTTGGTACTCAACATCAATCCACTTATAAAAAAGTAAGAGATAACTGTTGTTGGGGTTATTTATGAAACCAAGGTCGTTCAATTTATTCTGACATTTGTCAACATTCAAAATGTTCGATAGTTAATGTTTGCATCACATTAACTTTGTCTAAGTTTTTTCATTTCCTATTATTCCAACAATTATTGCTCGAAAATTGTTTATCCATCAATCTTGAGTGACATAAATAGCTATATACATATATTTGTTACTTTAGTTTTAAGCACAAATTTATCAAGTACGAATCTATGACGATTTATCTACGAAATGTTCATCACTCATTAAGTTATATTTTATCTTCGCTTCATTTCTATCGCAAGAACATGAAAATAGTATCAAATTTTCGTTAATAGCACTTTGATGCATACATTATACACATGTTGAAATAAAAAATAATTCTACTTTTTACCTATATAAATAGCTCAATCAGCCAAGCACTTGCTATTTTAAGCAAAAGTTGTTATATAAATAAATTATTTTAAGTAAAAACACTTTGATAACCCAATCAAATAGAAAGAAAACTATGGTAACATTGTTTTGAAAAATGGTAGCATTGATCAGTTTTATAGATTTATTACTTCACTTGACTCACAATACGTTGAATTATATCTTCATGAATTAGCAATCAACTTTTTATACTCATAATATCTATAAAACATGTTAAGAATTTCCGTTATTTCCTATATCAACTTCCTGTTATATCCATTGACCTCCTTTATCCCTCAAGCATTTTCCTATCCTCATCCTATCCTGTTAAGAATGCTGTAGACCTCCACGTGGTTATCACTGGAAAGTGCTATGACATT
The DNA here is from genome assembly GCA_947369275.1 of Nemotelus nigrinus. Lineage (NCBI taxonomy): Eukaryota > Metazoa > Arthropoda > Insecta > Diptera > Stratiomyidae > Nemotelus > Nemotelus nigrinus. The sequence continues at coordinate 89,406,911 of OX376375.1, read as the reverse complement.
CCAATTAGTTGCAATGCATGAGTACTGACTAACATGCAGTAATATATATATATATATATCGTCGGTAGGGTCGGTAGCTTAGCTCGCTAACGCGTCAGTCCAAAGCAGCGATCTACTGCCCGCGGGTTCGAATCCCGCCGTTCCCATGGCTGTATTTGTTCGTCTTGTGTTGTCTTAACAGTCGGCGACTGGGCATAATACCAGCGCTCCATTAATTAAGTGTCACATTAAAGCTTTAGTAGCGACTAGGCATAACACTAGCGCTTTAGAAAAATAAGAAATAAATGTGGCACTTAAAAGAATAATGGAATAATTGATATCGGCTTCTCCCATATGTGTCTCCCTACCGCCATCGCTAAGCATTCGCTTCAAAGGGCAATCCCCTGAGCTTTGGCATTATCATAGAAAAAAAAAAAAAAAAAAAAAAAAAAAAAAAAAAAAAAAAAAATAATACAGTTATATCAAATTCAAAAACTGCGCGAATCAAAAATAATTATCTAGTTCCGAGAATTTACCACCAATACAGTTATATCAAATTCAAAAACTGCGCGAATCAAAAATAATTATCTAGTTCCGAGAATTTACCACCGCGTGCAATTAGGGCGCTCTAGTCGCCATCAATGTAGATGACATTTCGGCAAGTGTCGAAACGTCAGTTTTGTTTTGAAGTTACACTACACCCTCTCTCTTTGGGGGAAAAATTTTTTTTTCTTTTGTATGAAAAGAAAAATTTTTTTTTTTTTAATTTTAATTTTAGGTTCGCGCATTACAATTTCATATAATTTGATGCTGTTATTCTATATTTCTTTTCTTGATTTTTTTTTTTTATTTTGACTTAATTTTATCTTATAGTGTACATATTGTTTGATTCTATGACTCAATTAGGATAGATTACAATAGATATATATATATATATATATATATATATATATATATATATATATATATATATATATATTTTGTTTTATGTTATATTTTTTTTTTTGTTATTTAATTCATCATAATTGTTACTTAAATATAATTTTGAGTACACACATTTCATTTGTTAATATAACTATATGTATTTTTTCTCGCATATATTTTTTTTTTTTACATGTATACTTATTTTGTTACTTATTTGGTATTGTTTTACATTAATCTTGTTGTACATATTCAAATACGTTTATCTAGTGATTTTAAATTAATGGTGTATATAATTTTAGCAGATTTTTGTGGTATTTCTTGCTTTTTCCATTTATTAATATATTGGTATTAACACCATTTCTTTTTAATATTTCATATGGTCCGTGATATGTACTCTGTAATTTTTTTCTGTTAATATTTCTGACTAAAACTAGATCTCCTACTTTGAAATTTGCTGGATTTATAATACTATGAGTATCTAATCTATTTTTTCTTTTCATTTTTACTTTCTCGACCAATTTTCGAGCCAAACTAATGCTATTTTTGAGTCTAATTTTCAGTTCATTAGCAAAATTGTCTAAATTGTTTATTGGTTCGTTTTCTTCTACAATATCGTCGGGCAATTGGGGTAACCTTCCATAGATAAGTTCATATGGAGAATATTGGGTGTCTATATGTGCGGTAGTATTATACGCGAAAGTATAGTACGGTATCCATTTGTCCCATTCATAATCATTAGCAAAATTAAGCAAATATTCGTTTAGTACTCTGTGGTTACGCTCCACAGTGCCGAATGTTTCGTGATGATATGGTGCTGAGAAAATTTGTTGAATTTTTAATAAATTACAAATGTTTTCCATAAGCTCATTAACGAATTCAGTTCCATTGTCTGATTTCAATATTTTGAAAATACCGTGTTTTAATATTGATTGTTCTACTAATGTTTTGGCAATGGTTTTAGCGTCTTTTGTTTCTATTGGGTAGGCAATAACGTATTTAGATAATTCGCATTGCATTGTCAGGATATATATGTATAACCGTTGGATATTCTTAGTGGTCCTACTGTATCTATAGCAATTGTTTCAAATGTATTTTTCGGTGTGTCAGTTATTGTTTGCTTTTCTTTTACATGTTTTGTTTGTTTATTTTTCGTACAAATTTCACAGTTTTTAATAAATGTTTTTATCATTTTGTTCATATCTTTCCATATAAATTTTTGTTTTAGTTTAAGTAATGTCTTTCTTACACCCAAGTGTCCTCCTATCGGTGTTGTGTGGTAATTATTTATTAGTTTGAATTGTATTATTTTATCAGTTATTCGTTTTGGTGGTTTGTATAATATTATTTTTAGGGGCTCTTTATTATTTGTTAGGATACTATTCTGTAGCCGATTGAATTTGTTTTTAAATTCTTCTTTATTTACCATGTTATATATCTCATCTCCTTCTTCTATGTATATTTTCGTAAGATGTCTTCTAGTTGCTTGTGATGTCAGTTTCTCCAATGTTGGAACTAATTCCGATGGATTTTCGCTGCATCGAACTAAGATCTGATTGTCTTCAAACGTAATTTTTGGAATGCTCCCTATTTCGAATTTTAATTTTGCTAGATTTTTTACATCAGCTGGGGAACCGCTGTCCCATATGTAGATTTCGTTAGCCATTAGATTATGTTTTAGTTAGCTTACTTTTCTTGTTTGCACTTTTTTAGTGTTTTCTAAGTTTTTTACCATATTTCTCGTAAGGGGTAATACTTTCATTTCTTCGGTAATATTTCTCTGCTTTGGTATCATGTCTTTTAACGTATCTGAATTTAATTTGATGCGTGATAATGCATCGGCATTAACATTCATTTTGCCCTTTCGATATATTATATCGAAGTCGTAATCGCATAAATCTAGTCTTATGCGTGTCATCTTTGATGATGGGTTTTTATGTGTAAACAATGATATAAGTGGTCTGTAGTCTGTAATGACCGTAAATTTGTTTCCAAATAGATAAGGTCTAAAAAAATTTATCGCCCAATGGATTGCTAATAATTCGTTTTCGATGATTGGTTTGTTTATTTCATGTTTCACTAGGGTTCTACTTGCGTAGGAAATTGGTAAGTCATGTCCTATTTCGCCTTGTGAGAGTACTGCGCCTACTGCATAGTCTGATGCATCGGTTGTGACAATAAATGGTTTATTGAAATCTGGGTACTGTAATATTGGTGCATTCATCAGTTTATTCTTCAGTTTTTCAAATGTTGATTGACATTTTTCTGTCCATAAGAATTTCGTATTCTTTTTTAATAAATCGTTCAGGCATTTGGTGGTTTTGGCGAAGTCTGGGATAAATCGGCGGTAGTAATTCGCGAATGCAACGAATCTGCGGACTTCGTCTGCGTTTAAAGGTACAGGATAGTTTCTAATTGTATTAAATTTTGCCGGGTCTGTACGGACTCCGTCCTTTGTGATTAAGTGTCCCAAATACACTACTTCACTTCTTAAAAAGTTGCATTTTTCAGGGTTGAGTTTGAGGTTGTATTTTTCTAGCCTATCAAATATTTTTATTATATTGTTATTATGGTGTGCAAGGCTGCAACCAAAGACAATTATGTCATCAACATACAAAAAGGCTGCTGAGTTTAGACCGCTCAGAGCTATTGCTAGCATGCGTTGGAAGCTATTGGATGAAATAGTTAGACCGAAAGGTAATCGTCTGAATTGATAATGTCCTTTGTTTGTCGAAAAGGCTGTTAATGGTCTTGATTCTGTTGTCAGTTCGATTTGGTGAAAGGAACTTGTCATGTCAAGAGTGGAGAAGTATTTCGCTCTTCCTAGCCTGTCTAAGACATCTTCTAATCTTGTTAATGGAAACTTATCATTAACAATTTTTTTGTTCAGTGCTCTGAAATCCACTACAAGTCTCCATTTTGTTAGTCCTGACTCACTTTTCTTTGGTGTCAAAAGTAATGGTGAGTTGTATGGGCTCGTGGAGTTTTCGATAATGTTATCATTTAGTAATTGATTTACTTGTTTATTTATTTCATCAATGTGTGTATGGGGCAATCTATAGTTTTTGATATACGTTGGAGTGTTATCTGTGACGTGTATTTCTTGTTTATAAAAATTATTTGCTGTAAGAGGGTCGTGTTCTAGTTGAAAGATATGCTGATAATGTTGAATTATTTCTAGTATCGATTTTTTGTCTTCTGAGTTCAAGTGGTTTATGTTGATATGTTTTAGTAAATCTTTAAATCTCTGCTTATCTCTGATGTCTTTATTCACTGAAGAAGTGTTTTTATGTGATTTGTATCTAGCTAATGGTTCTGTTTCTATTTTTAAGTTTTTAATTACAATGTCCTCTTCGTTAGTATTAAGTAGTTTTATATGCTTAATGCCTTCTGCTGGTATTATTGTACTACCTATGTAGACTCCCGGTGTGATTTCTTTATTTACTATCACACTGTCTTCTTCAATGTTAAAGTCAACTGGACAGATAAATTCACATCGTGCGGGTATCGTTAATTTGTATATTTTGGAATCTGTACTGATTGGTATTGTATAATCTTCACCGTCGATATTAATTGTTAACGTATATGTTTCGTAATCAATTTTTGCCAGTTTCTGTACCAGGAAATCTCTTCCTAGTATTCCATCCGTATGGATAGGGAAATCAGGTTCCACTATTTGGAAAGGGTAGACTATGTGTTTTTCACCAATGTTTAAGTCTAGATTGACAATACCTATTGAGTATATTTCCTGGTCTGTTATGCCAGAGAATTTGCATCGTTTGTCTTTGTCTATGTTTTCATCTTCTGAAATTGCATTTATCTTGCAGATTGATATATCTGCTCCTGTATCTATTAATAGTTTCAAATATTTTCTGGATTTGCTACAATATAGAGTAATGTAATTCTTTAATTGTGTATTTAATAAGTATATTTTTTCTATCTGGATCCCGGGGTCAACTTTTATTCCTCGTTGTTGCTGGCCTCCGGGCCGATGGCGTTTCCCTGTATTATGTTTACTCTGTGTTGCCTGTTATTTTCGTAATTCCTATTTGTTCCCCTGTTGTTCCTATTATTTATGTTAGAGGAGTGATATGTGTTTCTGTGCCTTTGATTGGTTACTTCCTCATATCTGGGGTTGTAATTATTTCTATAATTATTTCTGTGATTTTTGTTTTGGTTTGTTGTATTATTTCTGGTATTATAATTGCTTCTATTGGTCCTCTTATTACCTCTGTTATTATTAGCATAGTTTTGGCTATAGTTATTATTCCTATAAGTGTTATTATAATTATTTGGTTTATTTCTATTATTATTCAATTGCTGATTTGTATTATTTTGTCTATTCACGTACATAACGTTTTCTGTTATATTGTTACTTGATTCAAACTCGGTTGCTATCTGAATTGCTTCGATAAATGTTTTGGGTTGAGCCGCAAAAATAGTCGGCTTAAGGGGTTCACTTAACCCATTTTTGAAAATAGTTAGTGCGTAGGAGTCATTTGACTTCTGTATTGCGCTTTTTTCTGCGGGAGATGGGTTCTGACCCAAACTACTAATCTGAATTTCGCTTAGTTCATTAATGAGCTCAGATAGTTTTTCGCCGAACTTTTCAACCGTTCCGCGTTGACTTAATTGCGCTAACTGAGTATGAAGTTGCTGTGGACTTTTTTTGTTTTTAAATCTATTTCTGAGAATTTTTTCTAATTCTTCATATGTTTTTATATCTAATGTTAAGATCTGAGTTTAACTGCTGTTCCTAACTTCACATTTCTTGTAAAATTCAGCAAATTGTTTTTGCCCTCTTCATTAAGACTATCGTTGATTAGACTAACTATTGTTAGAAATGCTTCTAATTCTTTGGGGTTTCCCGTAAAAATTGGAATGGATTTCAACGCTAATTCAATATTGAAATTACTCATCTTGCTATCTACTGAACTTTCTAATTTTTCTAACAGTAGTTCTTTTGCCTCTTTATATTTTCCTATCAATGTTTCTATTAACTCTTGACTACTATCTATGCTAATTGCTTCTTTTTGTATTTCCTCTACAGTATTTAATTTTTCAATAATGTATTCTCTTTTATATATTCTGTTTGGGGTTTTTTTTAGATTTGTTATTATTTTTGTTATTAGACAAATATTTTCTTCCATTTATAGAGAATTTATCCTGGACCATATGAAATCTTATTGTTTCTTATCTTCAATCTAGAAATTGTACATATTAAAATTGCAATTTGTGATAATTATAATAATTGTACACATTTGAATTTTATTTTCAATTTTGCAACTAAAATCTACTACTGAATCAGAGGTGGCGCTTGTGATGCCAAATGCAGTGTAGTGCTATTATCTACACTTTGTTTATACAGTCAAATGAAACACTTCTTCAAACTTAACAAATTTATTACATACAAAACATTAATATATATAACAGCGTTAATATGAGCAGATGTTCACAGCGTTGATACGAATAGATGTTCACTCGGACACAGCGTAAGAGAGAATCGGCAGAATGCTAAATCCGCAAGGATTACGAAAAGGAGCTGCCTGATGAATTGCTTACGATGCTCGGTCTCACCATAAGAGGTGTACGTGTCGATGTGTGCGCGGCCACATTACTCTCCCCCAAGTGGCGTACGACTATTCGAACGTCACTTTCTGTTTCTGTTTGGCTTTGGGTCCCGCGTAAGTTTTTATGGGACCACGAAATTGACTGAGTGCTGGTCGATGTCTCTCATTGTTAGAAGTCGTCGGTGTTTCTTCCAGTTCCGGATTTTGAACATATGCTGGCTTCAAACGTTCGGTGGAAACTCCAAACGAATTCGATAATCGGCTTCGCTGATGCGTTCGACGATCTCGTGAGGTCCAGTATACGGTTGCTGAAGTGATTTTTTCGAAGCGTCTCGTCTTAAAAATGCGTGCGAGCAGTTTGCTAAGTCCTTAAACACGAACGGAGAATCCTTGGTATGATGATTGATGTGCGTCGGGCGAACTTGCTGCATATCGTGTCGGAATTTCGCGATAAACGCATGCGTGTCAGGTGTTGATTGTGCTGAAAAAAATTCTCCAGGCAATCGAAGTTGTGTTCCGAACAACATTTCGGCTGCAGAGCATCCTATGTCCTCCTTGACTGCAGTCCGCAGTCCCAAGAGCACAGTCGGTAATGTTTCTGCCCAACGGAATGTCTCATGGCACATAAGTGCTGCTTTAAGCGTGCGATGAAAACGCTCGATCATTCCGTTAGAAGCAGGATGGTAAGCCGTAGTCCTGGTTTTTCTGCATCCGATGAATTTCGTCAACGATTCAAAAAGTGCAGACTCGAATTGAGCTCTTCGATCTGTAGTTATTACCTGGGGTGTGCCGAATCGAGATACCCAATGATTATAAATATTGAATGCAACTGTTTCGGCTTGCATATCAGCCATTGGTATTGCTTCCGGCCACCGCGAAAAACGATCTATCATGGTCAGTAAATAGATGCATCCATTTGATGGCGGAAGTGGACCTACTATGCCGATATGTACCTGTTGAAATCGGCAATCTGTCGGTTTGAAATGCTGCGGTATGTTTTTGGCGTGACGATGAATTTTCGAACGCTGGCATGGCAAACATGTCTTTGCCCAGCGGGTGATATCCTTCCGCATGCTTGGCCATACAAATTTTTCGCGCATTATTTTACTCGTTGCACGCCCGCTTGGATGTGACAATCCGTGCACTTGCTCAAACAATTGCTTGCGAATGCACAGTGGTATGTACGGGCGGATTGTATCAGTTGATACATCGCAATATATTTGATTGTTGTCGATATTCAATGCCTGCAATTTTAAATTCGTGTTTGTACGAAGCAAATTATTTAATTCTTCATCATCTTTTTGCTTTTCTGCGATAGTTGTCGAAGTTATAATCGCAGTTACAGCATTTATTTCATTTGGGCGCGATAAAAAGTCAGCAACTACGTTTTCTTGCCCATGCAAATAATTAATTTGAGTTGTGAATTGCGCTATGAATTCCAACTGTCTCGCTTGGCGCGGTGAAGCTTTTTCTGGCCTTTGTTGGAAAGCATACAGTAATGGCTTATGATCAGTTCTGATTGAGAACTGTAGCCCTTCCAACATATACCGAAAATACTTTATAGCTTCGTATATAGCCAATAGCTCCCGGTCGTAAGTGCTATAGTTAAAATGCGCTTTGTTTAGCTTTTTAGAAAAGAAACCGAGTGGTTTCCAAATATTGTCTTCTAATTGTTCGAGCACGGCTCCTATTGCTATATTAGATGCGTCTGTGCTCAAAGCAATTTGCGCGCTATTTTTCGGGTAGGTAAGCAAGGATGCTTCCGAAATTAATCTTTTGCTTTTTTCAAAAGCTTCCAAAATATCTGGTGCCCACGGTACTGGACGTTTGTCTTTTTTCTTGGCATCAGTCAATAAAGCAATTAAGGGTGCTAATGTTTGCGCTGCATTCTGCATAAATCGCCTATAAAAATTCAGAAATCCAAGATATTTTCGTAATTCCATAATTGTACTTGGTTTCTTGAAATTTCGAATCGCAGCTACTCGGTCTGGCAAAGGTTTCATGCCTTTTTCGTTTATTTGATATCCGAGATAATTTACCTGGTTCGAGGCAAACACACATTTCTGAGGATTAATTTTCAAACCATAATCGTTTAAGCGTTTAAATACCTCTTTTAAATGTATTTTATGATCGTCTACCTTCTCCGACGCTATTAATATGTCGTCGAGATATGCAAAGCAGAACGGCAGGCCTCTTAACACGGTATCTAAGAACCTTTGAAAGGTCTGCGCCGCGTTACATAACCCAAAGGTCATGCGGCAGAACTCAAATAAACCAAATGGCGTGATAACAGCCGTTTTTGGGATATCGTCTTCGTGTATTGGCACTTGGTGGTATGCACGTTCGAGATCTATCGTCGAAAACATGGTTTTTCCGTGCAATGCATATGCAAAATCTTGGATGTTTGCAATTGGGTATTTATCTGCTACCGTGACTGAATTTAGTCGACGATAGTCACCACATGGCCTCCAGGCACCGGATTTCTTTGGTGCTAAATGAAGAGGACTGGCCCAAGGACTATTTGATGGTCGACATATACCCATCGAGAGCATGTACTCAAATTCTTTTTTAGCAATTAAATATTTGTCAGGCGCAAGACGGCGAACTCGTTCGGCTATTGGAGGCCCTCGAGTCACTACTCTATGTGTTATCCCGTGGGGTTTAGAATTTTTGAAATTCGAAGATTGCGTTATCCCCGGGTATTCTCGGATAATCGCCGAAAAGTCTTGGCTTTCAGTCAGGGCTATTGATGGAAGTGCATAAGTAGCTTTTGCAGCCATAGCGAAAAGGTGAGTTTTTCCATCGATCAGACGTTTCTTTTTCAAATCTATTAATAGATTAAAATGCGAAAGAAAGTCCGCCCCAATTATGGGTTTCTCAACGTCCGCCACGTGAAAGTACCAAGACATGTTCGTACGGAAACCAAAATCTACGTGGTAAAGTTTTTCGCCATATGTTTTTATTGGCGTGTTATTGGCTGCATACAGCGTGAAATTAGCTGGCAATGTTGGTTTCCCACCTAATTTTCGTGGTAACACCGAAATACCAGCGCCAGAATCAATTAGGAATGTAATTCCCGAATGGCGATCGGTTAAAAGAAGGCGGTGTTGGGTGTCGTCGCCTTGATCGCTTGAAGACGACGACGTCACTAGTTTAAATGCTCGTTTGTTTGCGAGTACCGTGCACAAAATTTCTTACATCTTCTCGCATTGTCACCGAATTTATAGTGAAAAAAACATAATCGCTCACCTTGTGGTTTTCTATTGTAACCTAATCGCCTGCTTCCTGATCGGCTACGTGATCTTGACGTGTCTCGAACGGAGAGGCGTTCAATGGCCTTTTCGATTCGTGCGAGTCGTGTGTCGATATCGGCTTCACTCGCTGACTCCTGCTTTCTTCGATTAGTTGTCACTTTTTCGATGGCTGCTATCGTTTCACCAGTGTTGAATTCAGCCAAAATGCGGTCGGCCATTTCTGTTAATGCATCAATGTGCACTTGTGTCGTCACAGAGAGAATGGCGCGTGCTTTTGCCGGTAGACGACGAAGCCACAACGTACGCAGTGCTTCTGCGGAAAACTGATCGTTGGCCAGACTCTTCATTTCACGGTACAGCTGCGACGGTTTCCGGTCACCCAATTCCAAGTCTGTCAGTAACTTGGTAAGTTTCGCTTCTTTAGTATCTGCGAAATTGGCAATTATTAGCCGTTTAAGTTCCTCGTACCGATTTGTGTCCGGGGGATTTTCAACGACATCGGCCACATAATCTAATATGCTAGAATCTAGCATGCCGGCCACCATGCTAAATTTCGCACTATCCGATGTTATTCTAAATGTCTTGAACTGTAGCTCGAGCTGTGCGAACCATAGCGTCGGTCGCTTGCTCCAAAATGGCGGCAGTTTAAATTGCTGAATAGCATCTACTCTTGACTCGGCTTTCGATGCGGCGTCGATTTTACGGGGACGCCGTTGTGGCGTTTCAATTGCAGTTTCTTCACCCGAAGAACTGTTTTCACGCGCCTGGTCAAACTTTTCTTCACTTGACGCCATTTTAATTGTTACCACACTGTTCAAACGCGTCCTTCGCAATTTTTTAACGTTCACCACACAAAACTCACTATTGTCAAAGGGTGTTCTTATGTTCGCGGTCACCAATTGTAGTGCTATTATCTACACTTTGTTTATACAGTCAAATGAAACACTTCTTCAAACTTAACAAATTTATTACATACAAAACATTAATATATATAACAGATGTTCACAGCGTTAATATGAGCAGATGTTCACAGCGTTGATACGAATAGATGTTCACTCGGACACAGCGTAAGAGAGAATCGGCAGAATGCTAAATCCGCAAGGATTACGAAAAGGAGCTGCCTGATGAATTGCTTACGATGCTCGGTCTCACCACAAGAGGTGTACGTGTCGATGTGTGCGCGGCCACAGCAGCAAAGTGAAAATGTCATAAATAGAGTGAACTTAGGTCTTTTACCTTTATGTCACTAGTTGTCACGAAAAGAAACGTTGTTTTGGTTAGCTTTGTTTTTCATTTATATTTTATAATTTCATTTTAATACATTTATTTATTGAAATTCATTCTTGTTTTAATTTTAGTGTACGTTTGATCTTATTTTTGCTTCATTTGTGCTCGTAATTCTTCGATTTCTTCATGGAGCCGTTGCTGCTGCTGTTGCGGCGGATGTTCGTCATCTTTTGCTATTCGTAATAATGCAGCTATGCGTTTTCTGATGAAAACCTGTCGTCCGCCGCGTTTTTTTTTCTTTGTGTCTACTTTTGGAATCGTAGTTTTCTCTGCTTCTAGTTTTTGTGCTGCTAGGATCGCCGGATGAATTCGAGGCTGCGGTCCACCTTCCTTTGGTAACTTTGATGAATTCGAGGCTGGCAAGGTCGCCATGAAATGGTTCGCTGAAGTGCAGTTTGAATGTATAAACTTGATCGCACAATAACTGCTAATAGTGGCTACTACTACGCCTGACAATATTCAAAGTATTGTCGTGGAAGCGAAGTGAGATTTCCTTGTACGAAATTTTATGTAAAATTCTCGTCTTGGAACAATCTCCTCGTACGAAATTCCTTGTACGAAAATTTTGTGTGTAACTTCTCGTCTTAGAACAAACTCAGCTTTGACGTAGCGAATTTAACCGCCCCTACTAGTTTCGGCTGAGATTTGCTCAAGTTAATGGAAAAAAACAATTACAAAATTTTCTTCACAAGTCTATTTGGTCGCCGACCGATTTTGGCATACCACAACAGACCGTTCTTTATTGTAAATCATTTCATCTTTTATATCAATGATAATACAGTTATATCAAATTCAAAAACTGCGCGAATCAAAAATAATTATCTAGTTCCGAGAATTTACCACCGCGTGCAATTAGGGCGCTCTAGTCGCCATCAATGTAGATGACATTTCGGCAAGTGTCGAAACGTCAGTTTTGTTCTGAAGTTACACTACACCCTCTCTCTTTGGGGGAAAAAAATTTTTTTTCTTTTGTATGAAAAGAAAAAAATTTTTTTTTTTTAATTTTAATTTTTAGGTTCGCGCATTACAATTTCATATAATTTGATGCTGTTATTCTATATTTCTTTTCTTGATTTTTTTTTTATTTTGACTTAATTTTATCTTATAGTGTACATATTGTTTGATTCTATGACTCAATTAGGATAGTTTACAATAGATATATATATATATATATATATATATATATATATATATATATATATATATATATATATATATATATATATATATATATATATATATATATATATATATATATATATATATATATTTTGTTTTATGTTATATTTTTTTTTTTTGTTATTTAATTCATCATAATTGTTACTTAAATATAATTTTGAGTACACACATTTCATTTGTTAATATAACTATATGTATTTTTTCTCGCATATATTTTTTTTTTTTTTTACATGTATACTTATTTTGTTACTTATTTGGTATTGTTTTACATTTACCTTGTTGTACATATTCAAATACGTTTATCTAGTGATTTTAAATTAATGGTGTATATAATTTTAGCAGATTGTTGTGGTATTTCTTACTTTTTCCATTTATTAATATATTGGTATTAACACCATTTCTTTTTAATATTTCATATGGTCCGTGATATGTACTCAGTAATTTTTTTCTGTTAATATTTCTGAAATTTGCTGGATTTATAATACTATGAGTATCTAATCTATTTTTTCTTTTCATTTTTACTTTCTCGACCAATTTTCGAGCCAAACTAATGCTATTTTTGAGTCTAATTTTCAGTTCATTAGCAAAATTGTCTAAATTGTTTATTGGTTCGTTTTCTTCTACAATATCGTCAGGCAATTGGGGTAACCTTCCATAGATAAGTTCATATGGAGAATATTGGGTGTCTATATGTGGGGTAGTATTATACGCGAAAGTATAGTACGGTATCCATTTGTCCCATTCATAATCATTAGCAAAATTAAGCAAATATTCGTTTAGTACTCTGTGGTTACGCTCCACAGTGCCGAGTGTTTCGTGATGATATGGTGCTGAGAAAATTTGTTGAATTTTTAATAAATTACAAATGTTTTCCATAAGCTCATTAACGAATTCAGTTCCATTGTCTGATTTCAATATTTTGAAAATACCGTGTTTTAATATTAATTGTTCTACTAATGTTTTGGCAATGGTTTTAGCGTCTTTTGTTTCTATTGGGTAGGCAATAACGTATTTAGATAATTCGCATTGCATTGTAAGGATATATCTATAACCGTTGGATATTCTTAGTGGTCCTACTGTATCTATAGCAATTGCTTCAAATGTATTTTTCGGTGTGTCAGTTATTGTTTGCTTTTCTTTTACATGTTTTGTTTGTTTATTTTTCGTACAAATTTCACAGTTTTTAATAAATGTTTTTATCATTTTGTTCATATCTTTCCATATAAATTTTTGTTTTAGTTTAAGTAATGTCTTTCGTACACCCAAGTGTCCTCCTATCGGTGTTGTGTGGTAATTATTTATTAGTTTGAATTGTATTATTTTATCAGTTATTCGTTTTGGTGGTTTGTATAATATTATTTTTAGGGGCTCTTTATTATTTGTTAGGATACTATTCTGTAGCCGATTGAATTTGTTTTTAAATTCTTCTTTATTTACCATGTTATATATCTCATCTCCTTCTTCTATGTATATTTTCGTAAGATGTCTTCTAGTTGCTTGTGATGTCAGTTTCTCCAATGTTGGAACTAATTCCGATGGATTTTCGCTGCATCGAACTAAGATCTGATTGTCTTCAAACGTAATTTTTGGAATGCTCCCTATTTCGAATTTTAGTTTTGCTAGATTTTTTACATCAGCTGGGGAACCGCTGTCCCATATGTAGATTTCGTTAGCCATTAGATTATGTTTTAGTTAGCTTACTTTTCTTGTTTGCACTTTTTTAGTTTTTTCTAAGTTTTTTACCATATTTCTCGTAAGGGGTAATACTTTCATTTCTTCGGTAATATTTCTCTGCTTTGGTATCATGTCTTTTAACGTATCTGAATTTAATTTGATGCGTGATAATGCATCGGCATTAACATTCATTTTGCCCTTTCGATATATTATATCGAAGTCGTAATCGCATAAATCTAGTCTTATGCGTGTCATCTTTGATGATGGGTTTTTATGTGTAAACAATGATATAAGTGGTCTGTAGTCTGTAATGACCGTAAATTTGTTTCCAAATAGATAAGGTCTAAAAAAATTTATCGCCCAATGGATTGCTAATAATTCGTTTTCGATGATTGGTTTGTTTATTTCATGTTTCACTAGGGTTCTACTTGCGTAGGAAATTGGTAAGTCATGTCCTATTTTGCCTTGTGAGAGTACTGCGCCTACTGCATAGTCTGATGCATCGGTTGTGACAATAAATGGTTTATTGAAATCTGGGTACTGTAATATTGGTGCATTCATCAGTTTATTCTTCAGTTTTTCAAATGTTGATTGACATTTTTCTGTCCATAAGAATTTCGTATTCTTTTTTAATAAATCGTTCAGGCATTTGGTGGTTTTGGCGAAGTCTGGGATAAATCGGCGGTAGTAATTCGCGAATGCAACGAATCTGCGGACTTCGTCTGCGTTTAAAGGTACAGGATAGTTTCTAATTGTATTAAATTTTGCCGGGTCTGTACGGACTCCGTCCTTTATGATTAAGTGTCCCAAATACACTACTTCACTTCTTAAAAAGTTGCATTTTTCAGGGTTGAGTTTGAGGTTGTATTTTTCTAGCCTATCAAATATTTTTATTAGATTGTTATTATGGTGTGCAAGGCTGCAACCAAAGACAATTATGTCATCATACAAAAAGGCTGCTGAGTTTAGACCGCTCAGAGCTATTGTTAGCATGCGTTCGAAGCTATTGGATGAAATAGTTAGACCGAAAGGTAATCGTCTGAATTGATAATGTCCTTTCTTTGTTGAAAAGGCTCTTAATGGTCTTGATTCTGTTGTCAGTTCGATTTGGTGAAAGGAACTTGTCATGTCAAGAGTGGAGAAGTATTTCGCTCTTCCTAGCCTGTCTAAGACATCTTCTAATCTTGTTAATGGAAACTTATCATTAACAATTTTTTTGTTCAGTGCTCTGAAATCCACTACAAGTCTCCATTTTGTTAGTCCTGACTCACTTTTCTTTGGTGTCAAAAGTAATGGTGAGTTGTATGGGCTCGTGGAGTTTTCGATAATGTTATCATTTAGTAATTGATTTACTTGTTTATTTATTTCATCAATGTGTGTATGGGGCAATCTATAGTTTTTGATATACGTTGGAGTGTTATCTGTGACGTGTATTTCTTGTTTATAAAAATTATTTGCTGTAAGAGGGTCGTGTTCTAGTTGAAAGATATGCTGATAATGTTGAATTATTTCTAGTATCGATTTTTTGTCTTCTGAGTTCAAGTGGTTTATGTTGATATGTTTTAGTAAATCTTTAAATCTCTGCTTATCTCTGATGTCTTTATTCACTGAAGAAGTGTTTTTATGTGATTTGTATCTAGCTAATGGTTCTGTTTCTATTTTAAAGTTTTTAATTACAATGTCCTCTTCGTTAGTATTAAGTAGTTTTATATGCTTAATGCCTTCTGCTGGTATTATTGTACTACCTATGTAGACTCCCGGTGTGATTTCTTTATTTACTATCACACTGTCTTCTTCAATGTTAAAGTCAACTGGACAGATAAATTCACATCGTGCGGGTATCGTTAATTTGTATATTTTGGAATCTGTACTGATTGGTATTGTATAATCTTCACCGTCGATATTAATTGTTAACGTATATGTTTCGTAATCAATTTTTGCCAGTTTCTGTACCAGGAAATCTCTTCCTAGTATTCCATCCGTATGGATAGGGAAATCAGGTTCCACTATTTGGAAAGGGTAGACTATGTGTTTTTCACCAATGTTTAAGTCTAGATTGACAATACCTATTGAGTATATTTCCTGGTCTGTTATGCCAGAGAATTTGCATCGTTTGTCTTTGTCTATGTTTTCATCTTCTGAAATTGCATTTATCTTGCAGATTGATATATCTGCTCCTGTATCTATTAATAGTTTCAAATATTTTCTGGATTTGCTACAATATAGAGTAATGTAATTCTTTAATTGTGTATTTAATAAGTATATTTTTTCTATCTGGATCCCGGGGTCAACTTTTATTCCTCGTTGTTGCTGGCCTCCGGGCCGATGGCGTTTCCCTGTATTATGTTTACTCTGTGTTGCCTGTTATTTTCGTAATTCCTATTTGTTCCCCTGTTGTTCCTATTATTTATGTTAGAGGAGTGATATGTGTTTCTGTGCCTTTGATTGGTTACTTCCTCATATCTGGGGTTGTAATTATTTCTATAATTATTTCTGTGATTGTTGTTTTGGTTTGTTGTATTATTTCTGGTATTATAATTGCTTCTATTGGTCCTCTTATTACCTCTGTTATTATTAACATAGTTTTGGCTATAGTTATTATTCCTATAAGTGTTATTATAATTATTTGGTTTATTTCTATTATTATTCAATTGCTGATTTGTATTATTTTGTCTATTCACGTACATAACGTTTTCTGTTATATTGTTACTTGATTCAAACTCGGTTGCTATCTGAATTGCTTCGATAAATGTTTTGGGTTGAGCCGCAAAAATAGTCGGCTTAAGGGGTTCACTTAACCCATTTTTGAAAATAGTTAGTGCGTAGGAGTCATTTGACTTCTGTATTGCGCTTTTTTCTGCGGGAGATGGGTTCTGACCCAAACTACTAATCTGAATTTCGCTTAGTTCATTAATGAGCTCAGATAGTTTTTCGCCGAACTTTTCAACCGTTCCGCGTTGACTTAATTGCGCTAACTGAGTATGAAGTTGCTGTGGACTTTTTTTGTTTTTAAATCTATTTCTGAGAATTTTTTCTAATTCTTCATATGTTTTTATATCTAATGTTAAGATCTGAGTTTTAACTGCTGTTCCTTACTTCACATTTCTTGTAAAATTCAGCAAATTGTTTTTGCCCTCTTCATTAAGACTATCGTTGATTAGACTAACTATTGTTAGAAATGCTTCTAATTCTTTGGGGTTTCCCGTAAAAATTGGAATGGATTTCAACGCTAATTCAATATTGAAATTACTCATCTTGCTATCTACTGAACTTTCTAATTTTTCTAACAGTAGTTCTTTTGCCTCTTTATATTTTCCTATCAATGTTTCTATTAATTCTTGACTACTATCTATGCTAATTGCTTCTTTTTGTATTTCCTCTACAGTATTTAATTTTTCAATAATGTATTCTCTTTTATATATTCTGTTTGGGGTTTTTTTAGATTTGTTATTATTTTTGTTATTAGACAAATATTTTCTTCCATTTATAGAGAATTTATCCTGGACCATATGAAATCTTATTGTTTCTTATCTTCAATCTAGAAATTGTACATATTAAAATTGCAATTTGTGATAATTATAATAATTGTACACATTTGAATTTTATTTTCAATTTTGCAACTAAATTCTACTACTGAATCAGAGGTGGCGCTTGTGATGCCAAATGCAGCAAAGTGAAAATGTCATAAATAGAGTGAACTTAGGCCTTTTACCTTTATGTTACTAGTTGTCACGAAAAGAAACGTTGTTTTGGTTAGCTTTGTTTTTCATTTATATTTTATAATTTCATTTTAATACATTTATTTATTGAAATTCATTCTTGTTTTAATTTTAGTGTACGTTTGATCTTATTTTTGCTTCATTTGTGCTCGTAATTCTTCGATTTCTTCATAGAGCCGTTGCTGCTGCTGTTGCGGCGGATGTTCGTCATCTTTTGCTATTCGTAATAATGCAGCTATGCGTTTTCTGATGAAAACCTGTCGTCCGCCGCGTTTTTTTTTTCTTTGTGTCTACTTTTGGAATCGTAGTTTTCTCTGCTTCTAGTTTTTGTGCTGCTAGGATCGCCGGATGAATTCGAGGCTGCGGTCCACCTTCCTTTGGTAACTTTGATGAATTCGAGGCTGGCAAGGTCGCCATGAAATGGTTCGCTGAAGTGCAGT
>OX376375.1:89340740-89388688 GCA_947369275.1 Nemotelus nigrinus | reverse complement strand
ACTACAATATGTATATATATATATATATATATATATATATATATATATATATATATATATATATATATATATATATATATATATATATATATATATATATATATATATATATATATATATATATATATATATATTTATAATATATGTTTATACATATATATATATATATATATATATATATATATATATATATATATATATATATATATATATATATATATATATATATATATATATATTTATATATATATATATATACATATATATATATATATATATATATTTATATATATATATATATATATAAATATAATATATATATATATATAAAGATATATATATATATATATATATATATATATATATATATATATATATATATATATATATATATATATATATATATATATTTATATATAAATATATATTTATATATATATATATTTATTTTTGTTGATATATAGTATATATATATATATATATATATATATATATATATATATATATATATATATATATATATATATATATATATATATATATATTTATATAAATATATATTTATATATATATACATATATATGTATATCCTCATATATTTATAATCCGCTTGACAGATATACATCCAAACATAAAATGAAAACGGAACACGCATGGTTTCAATCCCCCACTGCAGCAATTTTCTCCCCCCTGTTCAAGCATATCGAGATCGTTATTGAGGCCACAAGCCGACAAATACGTTCGAATTCATGATCTAAACAATGGGTTAGAATCTCTAGTCATATTTTTATTAATTCATGCAGAAGTTTCATTCAAAATAATTTTCATTGAGTTGGTGTGGAACATATCTTCTATAAGATAGGTTAGAATCTCTAGTCATATTTTTATTAATTCATGCAGAAGTTTCATTTAAAATAATTTTCATTGAGTTGGTGTGGAACATATCTTCTATAAGATAAAGAGGAAAAGGTTATTCATGTCTTATATTCTTTAAAGCGTGTGTTGGCGCATTAGAAAATTAAGATAAAATAAAATATAATCCAGGTAGATAGATAATTATACACTTTAGCGCAAATTTCGGCCTGAAAATAATTTCAAAAGGCAGCCATGACATTTTGACGCTCAACTCTTAAACATTGATGCAATTGCTTTGCAAGTGTTTTTTTTTTACATTAAATCAGCCTGCCACATTCCAATAAAATTCTTTATTGGGTTCATAGATATAATGTTCGTGGTAACAAACATAAACTTTGAATTTTTATATTTTACTAATTAAAAATCGAATTGCATATTTCACGCATTTCCACTAAAGTGGCTTTGATTTCTGCGTACACTTTTCATTCATCTATCATCGTAAATACGCAGCATATAAAAAAGGTCATTCGTAAAAATCGTCAATTTACATGCCAATCTACATTCTCGAATTGTTGGTCCGCCGCAATATCTTTTGATAGCGATGATTTCATCCAATGTTTCAGTGGGAGTTCACTGCGAACATCGAAGCCGATAGGTTGTGTTAAGAAATCGTCTTGTGCGTATCGCTATATACAAACAAACGTACGTAACGGTGAAATTTGACAACTGACTTGTATCGTTGCCACGATCTGTGATTTGGGTGTTTTGTTCGAGTGAAGTGCCGTTAACTCGATTGCAGTAAACATTGCATCGTAATATTAATAAAATACTGATTGCAGAAAATAAAATTAAAATAAGTGAGGGGCTCGAAAAAGAGCAGGTGCACGTAATATTTTTGCACAGTGTGTTGAAGTTCGGCCTTATCCCGTAAGGTGTGATGGGAAAAAGAAAAAAAATTAAAGCTCAAGAAACATCGGACCTAGATGATGAGATAGGAAATAAAAAAGCGATGGAGAAGGTTGCTATACTCGAGAAGGAAAATCGTGCTCTGCGGAGGGAGATAGATGATTTACGTCGGCAGATGACGTCATTCCTGGTCAGCAATCAAGGACAAACTGAAAAGTTTCATGCAGCAAGAAAACCACCAATAGCAGCACTTAACGCGAATGCCAAACCAGCCATCCATGAGCAGACAAGCGCGCCAAAATCAGTAGTTTCAACTGCAGCAACATCAGCCCAATCCGATCAATACAGCCAGGATTTCAACCTGGTCACGCGACGAAAGACAAAAACAACGGAACAGGTAATAGTTTCTTCCCAAAACCTATTAACGACCTCCCCTCTTATCCCTCCCACGAAAACCCCTAAGGTTCCCGCTATAATGGCTTATAAGATGGACATTCCGAAGTTCATCACAGAGCTTCACGCTCAAGGAATCAGGGTGAATATTAAAAATATCTCGAGTGATAGATCACTCATTCTGTGTGCCTCCCTAGAAGACCACAAAAAGGTCTTCGAACTAATTAAAACCACTGGTCGAAATGCAACCACTTACACTGCAGCTACGGAAAAACCTAAGTCACTTATCATTCGCGGCCTGCACAGGGGCGTTCAACCTGCGGATATACACTCTGAGCTAGTGGCGTAGTACCCTGATCTGAAGGTGAAGTCGGTATCGTACTTCCTCACCCGCAAAGACCGGGAACTCAGTAAGTCGGTAGCGGCTGAAGACTTCAGACCCCAGTCCGGGCTATTCATTGCGCAATTCGAGCCTTCCCAGGAGCTAGCTGCTGTATTTGAAATACGGTCCATCCTCTGGCAGAGAGTGTCTTGGGAGAAAATACGGAACAAAGAGAGGCTGCAGTGTTATAACTGCCAGAATTTCGGCCATGTTGCAGGCAACTGCACCATTGTCCACCGCTGCGTGAAGTGCCTGGAGAGGCACCCACGCGGCGACTGTAAAAAAATGGAAGACGCACAGCCTGCATGCGTCAACTGTGGTCTAAATGGTCACCCAGCCAACTATCGTGGATGCCCGGCATATAAAGAAATGGCGGCCAGGATTGAAGCGAAGAATATTCGCCGTGATCAGGCTCGCAAGGAACGTCAGCAGTTTGTGACGCAGAGCGTTTCGAATTACAGGCGAAGTGGTATTTCATACGCACAGGCAGTAGGAAATACTTCTTCTCCTGATTCTGGTGCTCAACGAGCTCCAACCTCCACGGGATCATCTCCAGCCAATGCCAATCTTGGACTGATAAATAACTTTATCACCCAAGTATTGGCAGCGGGAACTGATGCTGAAGGGTTGGTTGCCACTCTTAAACTGCTGACTACCCTTCTTAAGTAAGTTGGTTGAGGTGGCTACATTCAATAGCGCTTCGCTCATCTCGATGGCGCAAAGAGCGTCTGCTCAACAACTCCTTGATGCATTGAAATCCGATATCGTAATGATAACAGAAACCAGACTCTCAAAATTCCACAGGGTTAGCTTTAAAGGGTTCACCAGTGTCTTTGATAATCAAAATGGTGGCTCTGCACTCTTAGTTAGGAGTAATCTGGATATGGAACCCGTCGCGGTTCCCGATCTTAAATGCTGCGCCATTGCTGCAGCGGTGATCAAAACCACTGATCACAGGCGAATCCTCGTTGTATCTCTGTACGTTCGATGCAGTTCGTCAAAGTCAAGTCTATTGCACGATTTCGGAGTCATTAACTCAATCACTAGTCAATACAAATATTCGCTTATCGGTGGCGATCTGAACTCGAGACACCCAACCTGGGGAGATTCCGTAACGAACGGAAATGGCAGGGTGTTGCTCGAATGGCTGCAGCTAAGCAGTCCTCCCGTTTCCTTGCAAATAGTTGCTCCGAACTCGCCAACCAGGCCAAGTAGTAACTCGACAATAGATTTTTTTCTCCTGTCAGACGACCTGCTCAACAGTATTGATCTCCCACACTGTTGGACGCATGCAGGTATGTCTGATCACTTTGCCGTGAAGCTCCGACTTCTGTTTCGCTCATTTTTCAGCTTCATGAAAAGACCCCCAAAGACAACTAGGTCTTTTAAAAATACCGATTGGGGCAATTTTCAACGGGACATAGACGATGCGGTAAGAAATCTTGATGTTTGTGTGACGGAAAACTTAGCAAACCGTCAAGTTGATAATCTTATAGAGTCCATCAATGACATTATAAATGAAACCGTTGTCCGGAATACACGCTTGATCACTCTTAATAAGTATCAGAATCATGCACTGCCGCCGGAAATTGTTAAGCACATGAAAGTGAGGCACATTTGGCGCTGCAAGTTAAAGCGAATTTTCCACAGACATGGGAGGGATCACCCGTTGTACAAGTCGCTACTCTCGAATACCAACTGTCTCAGCAAAATAATTGCTGAAATGGTTGGTAAATTTCGCAGTGAGCGGCTTGTGCAGCGGCTGGGTGACATTCGACCAGGCCCCGACATGTTTAAGGAAATAAATTTGCTTTCTGGTAAATATAACAGCCACGAGATGGTGGTGACGATTGACGATGTTGTTGTGAGCAGCCCTAGTCATCAGGCTGAGTTGTTTGCATCAACATTCCAATCTCAGTTAAATGCTGTTCCGCCTGACAGTTCTGCTCCTAACCGCCAGATGGTAAGAGAAGAAGTCATTCGCTTCCTAGATACACACCACGAGCCACTGGCCACATTTTCATCCGAAAATCCTTCGGACGACCCGCAATGTGCAAATGACCAGTTCCACTTTGTTAATAGTGGATACTTGGTGCAACTGCTGCGCGGAGTAAAAAGCAAGAAGTCTTCTGGGCATGATGGAATGTCTAATTTCATTATTAAACATCTACCACTCTCTATGCTCAGGATTCTCTCCATTGTATTTAATAATGCCCTGAACAATGGTTACTTTCCCGACTCATGGAAAGTAGCCAAGATTATTCCCATCCATAAAAAGGGCAAAAGTAAAGCGGCCAGCAATTTCCGCCCAATTTCTCTCCTCCCTAATCTGGGGAATATTTTTGAGAGAATTTGGCTGGAAAAAATAAAAGAACATTGTGAGCGCATGCAGGTGATTCCTGATCACCAATTTGGCTTTAGGCGCAGGCACGGGACGCAGCACGCCATCTCATACCTGCACGATCAAATCGTGTCTCACTTGAATGAGCAAAACATTCCAACAGTAGTGTGTGCTTTAGATATCGAGAAGGCTTTCGATTCCGTATGGCACGAAGGTCTTCTGTTTAAGTTGATCAAGTTTGGATTCCCGGAAGAGGTGATAAGACTCGCAGCGAGCTTTCTTACCAACAGGCAATACTATGTCAGCGTTAATGGAGCAAATTCTCCCAAAGGACCTGTGACATCAGGAGTGCCACAAGGTTATGTTACTGCCCCAATTCTTTATACTATATTCACCGCTGACCTTCCCATTCCAGTGGGCCAACCTCAAGTCCAAATTCTTCAATATGCCGATGACACGCTCTTATTCGCGTCGAGCCAAGATCCGCTCAAAGCAGCGAGGAGCCTGGAATACTACTTGGCAGAATTAAGTCTTTATTTTGACGAATGGGGCATCAAACCAAATAGCAGTAAGACACAGCTTAGTGTATTTCGCAATCCTTCTAAGTATCGGGGATCGCAAACTATTCGCAACAAGACCAAAAAACTCGCTGTCTCGTTCGGAACTTCTAAGATTACTCCTAGCTCATCTCTAAAGTACCTCGGTGTTGATTTTCACGAATTTCTAAAATTTAATCCTTACGTGCGGCGTAAAATCAAAGCTGCCAAATTCGCATTTCAACGCATCAGACATCTTTTCGCCAAAAAGATGGGTATGACCACCAAAGCTAAATCCATTTGCTATCAGACCCTGATCCGGCCTATCCTGACTTATGCTTCCCCATCCTGGATTACCTGTTCAAAGACTGTCATGGTAGAAGCGGAGATATTCGAAAGAAGAATCCTCCGCTTCTGCACTGGTAGGTTCTACAATCCGGTAACTAAAAAGTGGCCGAAGAACCTTCTACTCTATCAGGAGTCGGGTCTGAAGCCACTTAGGGACCGGGTTGTAGAATTAACGACAAGATTCTACGGACAAACTGACGGACATGAAAACGGACTAATTCGGTCAATAGGGTGTACAGGTGGCTCTAATGAGCCATTTATGCGCCCCGCGAAATCAGTTTATGAACGCCAGCTCATGGATGCGCTATTTAGCTATATAGGCCTTCCGTCGAACAGAAGAGGCTAAGTGTAAGACCTAGGTTAAGTTTTAGGTCTAATTAGGTTAGGTTAGTTATAATTAGGTATAGGTTAGAGCTTAATTGTAGTGTAAGGTAGATTTTAAGTCAAGTATTGCCCAGGTAATCCCAGTACTGTACAAGCTGGGTAGTATTATTAGTGTGTAAGATAAAATGTGTTTAAGAAAAAATATTTATATAAAAAAAAACCATAAGAGCCAGCAGGCCAAAATAGTATAGCCGCTAGACTTAAAATTATTATTGCTAATTATACTTTAAGCTAGGTTAAGAATGTACAACTAAAATGAAATAAAAATCTTCTTCAATCAAAATCCAATGTTTCAGTGAATGCAGCCACCACATCCACAAAATGCTGCCATTTCCAACTTGAGAGCCACTGATATGGAATTCATTAGATTTTGCGTTATTACTCAAAAACTAAATGGTTATAGATATTTGGTGTTTCGCCAAACAGAGTCAAACAGTTTTGAATAATCGTCACTTTCTATTCGCACTAAGGGACACAGCGAATATTTTTCAAAAATTGTACTTATTTGTGGAACACGTCGTTTTCTGTGCTACAGCATGGCCTTCATATAAAAGGCCTATCGCGACTTGCAATCTGACAGGTATTAAGCTACTTTTTAAAATGGTGTAGTCCTCACGTTATTAAGATTTATTGGGAATTGCACAATGACAATTGATTGACATTTCTCTGACAATTAGTAATGTGAATGGTTCTACTCGGTTGAATCAGGGAATAGAGTCTATTTTCCTATTATCCGGAGACTCGTTTCGAAGTTTTTGTCGCGTAAAAGATATTTCGGATAAGTGTCGTGAAAGTGATGTGTTTATTGTGCTGTATACGCGAGAACTTTGCAATTTGGAATACCTGCCACCTACTCTCGGCAATGTGAATTGTAAACAATTGCCGTTTGTGGTTGGTAGGATTTATTCCACTTTAAAAATCATCAAATATTGATAATCTGCAAATTCTTCTACACAAACGATACTTCGGATAAGTGTCCCGGTGAATTGAGGTCTGATGCTAAAGACTTTTTATATCTAAATTGCTTGTAAAAGGTCCCAAAACAACAGTGATTAACATGACATATGAGTTTCCTCATATCTCCTGTAGGTGGATCTCGTGAATTTCTTTATAACCATAAAAAAACATCACTGTGTGGACTGGTTGGGAAAAGTAGCTTAGGTCCGCCATCTTGTAGCTTAATTGCTTTTGCGATAGGCCTTTTATATGAAGGCCATGGCTACAGTGGGATTTTGCTTGTGAATATGTCAGTACGCGGCAAATTAATTTAAATTGATTTTGCTAAAAATTCAAATACTTTCCCCATAAAAGCTAGTTCACTTTGATGTAATACTCTCTTGAACTTAAAATATTGGTAAAAGTCGACTACGTGCTCCTCATAGCCTTTAGACAATTTAAGCAATCGATATTCGACCAGTATTATAGTGTTTTTGTAGTTGTACTTGTTTTTTGGGGTGTTTTCTGTTTGTTTGTTTATCTTCAGTGTGTTGTGTTCTTGTGTGTTTTTTGTACGTTTTTTGTGTTACTCTTCAATAATTTATCCCTGCTCATCCTTTGGTGGTAACAGGGGCAAAAACTTGAATACTTAAAAACATACAAAAACTAAACGAGAAGACAGCACGATGACGATACTTGCCAACAAACAAAAAACACACCCAAAAACAAATACACAGCAACAAACATACAAGCTCATCAGCCAGACATCTATCGGTAAAAATGTCTAATGGCTTTGGAGAATATGTAGTCGAGTTTAGCCAACATTTTTCATTGCCAATTTTTACTAATGTTCGAAGTTCGAAGTCAGACAGTAATATTCAGGATGAAGACTACTTTGAACCGATAATTTATTTGAAAACCGTTTTGATTCTGGAGTCTGTAATAAAATTTCCTGATTTTTCAAAGCAGTCTACTCTAACCTCAAATGTATCAAATTTTGCCTTTGGAGAGCAGTCTCCTCACAGTCGCAACATTCGATTTGGTTCGTATCACGCAATATGTATGAGCACAACGTTCTGTGTTCAGTCATTGAACAGGAATTGCTTGACGTGGAAAGAAGACATCACAGCTAATGCACTATCAAGGGTCGAAATTGTTGATAACGATTCAAATTCCAAAGGTGAAGCTGAAGCTCTATGGAAACAAGTCTGTTTACAATTAAAACTTGACAGTGACAGACGACCGGTTGTCACTATCTAGGAGAAACTATGGAATTAGGCGCAAGGGGTCGCTCAAGGCATTACCAGCCCGCAGGTCATTCCGGACATCTAGGAAAGCGGCATAATACAATGACCCGGGCAAGTGCGGAAAGTTACCGGTGGCGCAGCGGTACCTTGTTTTTGAATTCGGTAGTGTGAAAGTAGTTTTTGAATTTTTAAAATTTTGAAATGGTCAAGAAGATCAGAAAGTAGTGAACAGTTGAGAGACAAGGTTGTGAAGTAAAAGTAAAAATGTTGTTAGAAAGTTGAACTTAGAATTTGATGTTATAAATGTGGAAAGTAGTGGAATAAAATTGTAAATTAGACGATTGGTGTTTCTTTTAAATTAAAGATCGCGATAAAGAGAAAGTGAATTTGTTTGAACATAGTGATTTTTGGTCCTTCGAACCGGATCCATAAGAAATATAAAGGCCTTGAATTTAAATCCGTTAATACCGGAACATTGTGAAATGGATGTTGAACATTAAGTTGAGCATACAGATTGGCAATTGAATTCAAACATTATTTCGATATTATTAAAAGGAAATCATTTATCGACGCAAATAGTATGATTTTCAGTTACGATCAAAAATCTTGATTGCGATTGTTATTGGTAAATATGCTCACATCTTATGAAAAGTGGGTTCATGGAGACCGCGTAACGTATTTGGCACGTAATGATTAAAAGGTGTTTAACAAAGTAAGAACAGTTAGATGTAATATTCGATTACACCACACAGTATCGATTTGTTAACAATCATTAATGATTGCTATCTATGGTTTGTTTTTTTATGGTCGACAATACTTGCATTTATTCAAGTAAAACTCAGACGCTTGTACCGAAATTAGCGATAGAGCTGGCAAATAAGGTCTAATTTCAGCACTTAATGAAAATTTCAGCACTTTAAAGAAAAACAAATTCGAAATTGATAAAAATATGATATTTCTTGCAAAAGGAACAAATATTTCAAACACTACATTCAAATATTTCAAACATTAATTATAAGCGAAGTTGTGATGGGTGAGTAAGTGGTAACGATCAAAAGAGATTGTCGATGAACATAATCGAAAATTTAGGCAAAAAGCGGTGTCGTTACATAGGGAAAATAATTCGAAAGCTCGTTAGTTTGGATTAGTGACGGCACTGTTGATTTGCAAGAGTACTCTCGTTGTGCATATGAGCATGCATATGGCAAAGTGCTGACATTGCAATTGTTATTGAATGCTAATCCTATCTTTGTGAGAATTTGCCGTTAATACACATAGTGACGGTGGTAGTGCGAACACTAATAGTGTGGTGATTCGTCAATATATACTTGAAGGCATGAACTAGATCAATCGATCTGAGGTCTTCCAATTGAGTAAATAAATAACAAAATACATAGAATTGAAATACATTACATTATATAAATTCTGAATTGCTGTTCGTATTGTGTAGCTTTGTCGGTCACAATAAATGCGTTATGCGCTGCACAAAAGGTTGCATTAGAAAATTTAGCCAAATCAGCCATAAATTTCCGAAAAGATTCAAAGGCTCGGAAAACGGTGTCGTATCTTAAGAGTAGACTTGAAGCTCTTAAGGACAACTACTCAAAATTCGTTCAAAATCATGATCAGATAGTGGCCATGTTGAAAGGGGAAACCGCTGAGGATGATATTGCTTATTTCAAGCTTAGTCTATACACTGATTATGAAGAACGGTATTTTGAGTTAAGGTCAGATATAGAAGAGTTATTATCTGAGGTGGATAAGCGAGCTAATGAAAGTGTAGTAAAAGAACAAGTGCAGTCGGAGGGCTCCGAGGGTATAAATGACATCAAATTGCCACGAATATCAATGCCAACATTTAGCGGTCGTTATGAAGAATGGATGTTGTTAAATTATAGTTAGCATATTAATCAATTATATCGAATTAGATTTTGTATGATAAATCACTTTAATTTTGCTACATACCTTAATTTTGCTACATACCTTAATTTTGCTACATACCTTAATTTTGCTACAGCTACCACAATATATTAAGCTTACTCAACAATTAATAAAGTCTAATCACCTTGATAACAATTTACTCAATTCAAGTTCATTTGCATCAAATTTCTTTCTATTCAATTTTGTCGGTTCATTACTTTTTGCTTGCATTTGCATTCAAATTACCGTTTTTATAAATTCTTCGAGACAATGAACTATGTGGTCAGCAATATTTCCTTATACAGTATTTTTACTTATTTTGTACTAAAACACAATCGACATGTGAAGTTTCATATTGCATGTGTAAGCACAAAACCATTGATTTTAAGTCAAATGCAATATGAAGCTATCAATTGGAATTTATGTCTACGTTAAGTATTTTATTAAGATATAAAGCAGAAATGATAACAAGTAAATTCATTCAGTTTTAAGCGATTGAATCAAGCGTTTGATTTAAATATTGTATCAATTCACGTAACAAGTATACGAGCTTGTTGCAATTGAGTTTCACTAAAAGTAACAGGTAAATGAGCTTGTTGCAAGTAGTTGAAAATTCTTTAAATCTAATAATTAACATTTTTTGGCGACAGGACACCAGTACAACAAGTTTTAGGCGCTTGTTCGTTTTCATCAGGACATCAGGACACCAGTACAACAAGTTTTAGGCGCTTGTTCGTTTTCATCAGGACATCAGGACTCCAGTACAAGTTTAGGCGCTTGTTAGTTTTCATCTGGACATTCAGTACAACAACTATAGGCACTTGTTCGTTTTGAACCATAAGGACATCTTTGATTCGTCTTCGTGGGAATCGGGAATAGTCAGCAAGTATAAGTGCTTGGTGGTTATAACAGGGTAGTTGTGTTCAACAAGTGTAAAGTGCTTGTTGGACGTAGTATTTTGGTTTATATTCAACAAGTGTAAGTGCTTGGTGATTATAACGGGGTAGTGGTGTTCAACAAGTGTAAAGTGCTTGTTGGACGTAGTATTTTGGTTAATATCAATAAGTACAAGTGCTTGTTGGTTTTCTAAAACTCGAATCGATATAACAAGTAGAAGTGCTTGTTGTATTGATCAGCAGTAGATCAAAGGCTGTATAAGAAGCGCATTGTCGACAGACGAAAATATATCAGTCAATATAGTAGTTGACAAATACAAAGGCGTTTAAAATAAGCGCAATGGAGTTAAACGATTTATTGAATCGGCAGCAAGAAATTGGAAAGACCATTGAACAAATGGCATCCAATTTCAAAAAGGACTCCCTTGCAAGAAAAACAAGCGAATATGCGGATAAGCGCATGAAAAGCCTGACCGCATTGTGGAAAGAATTCACGTTGAATCATGCGAGGCTGGTCAAAGCAGATATTCGACATGACCAAGAACCATATTTCATAGAAAACTACTTTGAGGAGATGGAGAAATTACAATCTCGTTTCCGATCATGGCTTACTGATATCGGAGGACCTAGCCAACAAATGGGTTACTCGTCAGGAGCATCAAATGAAGTGGTCCACGAGCCACTTAGACCAGCTGATGGAGCAGGTCAACAAATGTTAGAACGATTGTTTCGAAAGCAAAACAATCTGGAATTAACCATAAAGCATTATCTGGCCGCTATTGATCGTGAAGGAGACCAGGTGCATAGTTTGCACTACTATCAACTAAAGATTGAAAGACTGCTAGCTTATGAAAATGATCTCAAAGAAATTATCAATTTGATAATGGAAGAATCGTCGGAAGATATTCTAGAGAATATTGAGAAATCTCATGAGCTGCAAAGGCAATTACAAGACAAAATTGTTGACTTGCAACAACGGCTCGATCTACCTCAATCAATAATGGGATCGCAGCACGTTTCGTTACACAACCGGATCAAGCTACCAAAGCTAACGTTACCAGTTTTCAATGGTGATTATTTATTACGGACCCAATTCCATGACCTGTATGTGCAACTCATACACACGCAGCCATTAAGTAACACTGAGAAGATGTTTTATCTGGCAAGCAACCTAAGTGGTGAAGCAAGAGCCTTGATCAGACACTTGTCAGTCACATCTGACAACTATGAAACAGCATGGAACATCATAGTTAGTCGATACAACAACACTAGGCTGATAGTAACAGCTACATTAAACAAGCTTCTTAATCAGCCCCCAATCAATTCAGATTGTGCAAATGACGTTAAGTCGCTTCACGACGTCACCAAGGAGTGTTATTTAGCACTCAAAAATCGTCAGATTGCCGTGGACACATGGAATCCAATCTTGTTGCATCTGTTGCTTAAAAAATTGGAAAAAAATACGCACACTCTCTATGAGCTGAGTTTAGAAAACCCGAAAGAGTTCGGAGACCTTGAGGACTTTTTACAATTTCTTGAAGGTCGATTCCATACACTGGAAACAGTGCAGAGAGATGAAATATCGAAGCGTCAAAGGCCTCCTGGCCATCAAAAATCAAAGAGCGTTTTAACAGCAAGCACCCAACAAGATTGCTTGTGCATACTGCAGCAGCACCATCGACTATTCCATTGCAAAGAATTTCTTTCTTTGAAGCCCGATAAACGAGTACAATACCTCATCAAGACATCGCGATGTCTGAATTGTTTAAAAACCGGGCACTTCACAAATCAATGTACTTCTCGTGGCTGTTTAAAATGCAACAGGAAACATAACACGTTGGTTCACCTTCTAGAATCATCGAAGACGAAACAACCAATGGACACTACGTTATCAGAACCTCCATCAAGTACGAATACTGCTACGCTGACCACCAACATTGAAAGAGCCAAACCTGGATACGTGCTACTTGGTACAGCGGCAGTCAGAATTTCCGTCGGAGAAAACAAGTTTATAACATGCAAAGCCTTATTAGATTCAGGATCTCAGATCAACATAGTTACGGAAAAAATGGCCCAAAAACTCGGAATCGAACAAACGCAAAATTCGGTAGTGAAAGAAGGCGTCGGCAATACAGTTCAACGAGTTTCTGGTAGGATAAATGTTCACGTAACATCAACCAGTACCAACTTTGCTGTGCACATGGAGGCATTTGTCCTGAAAAAGATAACGGGGATACAGCCTGCTGATCACATTAATACTCAGTCTTGGCCTATTCCAACGAAATTTCAACTAGCCGATGCAAACTTTAACCAGCCTGGCCGCATAGATTTGCTTATTGGAGCGGAGTTTTATCATCAGCTCATGCTACCAGAAAAACATACAATGAGCCCTGAGCTACCGATTCTTCAAAATTCTTTGCTGGGCTGGATTGTTACTGGAAAAGTGGTCGATTCAGATATTAAAGTAAATGACTGCAATATTTGCACTGCTTGTGACACAGATACCAATCTATCGAAGCAAATAGAACGATTTTGGCGCCTTGAGGAAACTAACATGAAACATCACTTCACAGAAAGTGAGGAAAGGTGCGAGAGACAGTTCAAACAGGAAACATCTCGTGATGATCAAGGACGTTTCGTTGTAAGACTGCCTTTTAAAGAAGAAACCGATTGCTTGGGTGAATCAAAAGATACGGTATTAAGAAGTTTTTTTTGCATTAGAAAGAAGATTAGCCGCAAACAAGGACGTCAAGAAGCAATATGTAGAATTTATGAACGAATATCTACAGCTTAACCATATGAAGCCGGTGAAAATGGCTGAACTGAGCCCACCATACTATTTTTTACCGCACCATTTCGTGTGTAAACCAGATAGTACAACTACTAAACTGAGGGTTGTTTTCGACGCTTCAGCAAAAACAACAACAAACATATCACTTAATGATGTTCTTGCGAAAGGACCCGTTATTTAAGACGAGCTGTTCTCTATACTGCTCCGATTCAGAATGCCTCGCTTCGTGTTTACGGGAGATATAGAAAAAATGTACCGCCAGGTATTGTTACACGATGACGATCAAAGATATCAGCTGATATTTTGGAGGAATGACCTTGAGGAAGAACTCAAGTGCTATCAACTTACTACTATTACTTACGGCACTACTTCAGCCCCTTACTTAGCCATCAAAAGCTTACAAATACTTGGAGAACAACGATCAAAGCAATACCCTCTCGGATCAAAGGTCGTTAAACGAGGTTTCTACGTGGACGATGTTATGACGGGTTCAGATAGCATAACAGAAGCCTTTCAAATGCAGACAGAATTAATTGCATTGTTGAAAGAAGGTGGTTTCCGGCTGCGCAAATGGTGTGCAAATCATCCTCGTCTGCTTGAACGATTCCAACCTTAAGACATGGAAGTCGTGCTAAACTTCAACGACGACTCAGATGAGCGTATTAAAACGCTTGGATTAACCTGGTGCCCGAAGCAAGATGTCTTTAAAGTGAAACCACATGTACCCGTCAGAGACAGAATCACAAAAAGAACCGCATATTCAGATATAGCGCACATATTCGATCCTTTAGGAATTCTTTCACCTGTTGTAGTTACTGCCAAGTTGCTACTTCAACAAATGTGGACGCTCAAATCTGATTGGGATGACCAACTTCCATCACAACTAGAACTTCAATGGAGAGAATTCAGGAGCAGTCTGGACCACCTAAAAGAGTTTGCATTTCCACGACATGTTTTTGATCATCATCTCCCTAAAAATATTCAACTTCACACCTTTGCTGACGCATCAGAAAAGGCCTTTGGTGCAGCAGTTTATGTACGATTTTTTACCAAAGACAACCTGCTACTCGTACGGCTACTTTGCGTCAAGTCGAAAGTAGCTCCTACGAAGAAAGAGACCATACCGCGTTTAGAACTTTGCGCGGCAAAACTTGCGGCTGATTTATGCAATCGGGTTAAAGCAGATCTCGATCTAGGTAGTGTCGAGGAATTTTACTGGACGGATTCTACGATTGTACTGGCCTGGTTGATTCAACCATCATCATCTCAGCCAACTTTCGTAGCTAATAGAGTAGCTGCTATTCAGAGAATGACAGTTGTAAAAAATTGGAGGCATGTCGAATCACAAGAAAACCCAGCTGATGTCCTATCCAGAGGTACAACCCCTTCAAAATTCAAAAAATTTTCCATCTGGTTTTATGGTCCAGTATTTTTACATGGAGCTGAATCATCTTGGCCACCAGCATACTCTCCTCATACAACAAAGGCACTTCCAATAGCTTTAACACCTGAGCTGGCGAGTACAATTAAAGGGATTGAGCATGGAAATTCATTTGCGAAACTGCAACGCATTTTGGCACACGTAATTCGTTTTTCGAAAAGAGCACGAAGAGTAACTAACCACCAGGAGCACTTAACTCCAGAAGAACTTGAGCTAGCTCTATATATGCTAGTTAAATCAATGCAACAAGAAGAGTTTGCCAATGACAAACGACATTTGCAGCGATCCGCAGAACCGACAAAAGACAGCGCATTACACGGTTTGACTCCGTTCATCGAACACGGCATAATCCGAGTAGGAGGCAGACTTCAAGAAGCCCAAATATCGTTTGACACCAAACACCCAATGCTGCTGCCATACATGCATCCAATTACCAAAATGATTATGGTAGATCTACACCTAAAAAATTGCCATGCTCCTCCGCAAACATTACTATCAATTACGAGACAAAAATTTTTGGCCAATCAAAGGAAAAATTTTAGCCCGTTCAATAGTTCACCATTGCGTTCGATGTGCAAAATCCACTCCAAAGCTACAGCATCAGATATTGGGCAATCTTCCTCCTGCACGAATTCAACCTGCAAGGCCTTTTATAACATCAGGTGTTGATTTCTGTGGACCTTTTTGGACGCATTTCCGAGTTAGAGGCAAACAACCTGTGAAATCATACATCGCAATATTCTGCTGTTTTGCCACAAAAGCCGTGCATCTTGAAGTAGTTACGGATCTTACTACTAATGCATTTCTTGGCGCATTGAGCAGATTTATAAGCCGTAGAGGTCACGTAAAAGATATTTATTCAGATAATGCAACAAATTTTGTTGGAGCCAACAACCATCTGCATGAGGTTTACGAGTCCATTTATAGTGCCAACGCCAAAGAACAAATCACAAACACTTGTGCCAAGAAAGGAATCACTTTCCATTTTATCCCTCCTAGAGCTCCACACTTTCGAGGCCTATGAGAGGCAGCTGTTAAATCGACTAAAAGACTTATGCGCGAACAGCTCAGATCAGCTTCATTGACCTATGAGGAGCTGGAAACCTTGGTGGTACAGATTGAGGCAATTCTCAATTCTCGTCCTCTTACGCCAATGTCTGAAGATCCAAACGACCTCACGCCTTTAACGCCAGGACATTTTCTAATCGGTGAACCATTGGTCAACAACGTCGATCCCACAGCTGCTCCTTTTACTGCAAAGCTTGACAAAAGATGGGAAGCAGTACGCCAAATTAGAAATGCATTCTGCCAAAAATGGTCGAAGGAGTATTTACATCTCCTTCAAAAGCGGCAAAAATGGAAAGATGGCCAGTCAAATATCGAACCAGGTACGGTGGTCATGGTACATGAAGACAATACTCCTCCACTTCGTTGGCTTTTGGGCAGGATCATAGGAGTTCATAAAGGTCCAGATAACCGAGTACGAGTTGTTGACATCAAAACTGCAACTCAAACAATAAAGCGGCCTATTCACAAAATTGCACTTTTACCCATTGAAATGCATGATACCAAAAGTCCCATTAAGCACGAAGCAGAGCCACTTGAGGAAACTAGTAAAAACCTAAACCATAGCAATGAGGACGCACCACCAAGGAAAAAACGACTCAAATTAGGGTCAGTTGTCACTACCATTCTGCTAGCCTGCTTGATTGTTCCCAATGTCAGGGGTTCAAACATTGAAATAGAAACTTTCAATGAGACTCGACCGACCGTTTACTTTGAAAATCTCGGACGCGCTAGCATAATCTCTAGCGAATGGGAAATTGTGGTCTACTATAACATGACAAGCTACTGGAAGGAATACACTACTTTAACCAATGCAACGAATATTTTATCAGATCTTTGCGGGAAACTAGTCGAACCAGGACCGTGTACCGAGACAGTGCGAAGAATCCAACAACAGCTAAAAAAACTGGCAGAAGATGATGCACTGATGCTTCACAAACCAATCTCTCCTAGAGTTAAAAGGGGTGCTCTCAACATAGTGGGCAATGTTGCAAACAGCCTGTTTGGAGTCTTGGATTCAGACTACGCTGACAAAATGGAGAAGATCATTGATGACACCACCACCAACCAACAACGCTTTTTTCATCTGTTGAAGAACCAAACGTCAATACTTGACTCAACCGTAAACATTATGCGAAGCAACTACAATCGCATCAATGAGCATTTCCATCAGCTTACAGCCCTTGCCAACACGCAGATGGAAAAATTGAATCACATAGACCAAGAAGTTCACCAGCAGAAGTTGTTTGCCATCTACATGTCCCACGCATTTCAACTTTTCATCGCTGCTAACGATTTGCAACAGACACACAATGCGTTATTAGACACGGTGATGGATGCCCACCACGGGAAGGTTAACTTAAGAATATTATCTCCCCAGCAGCTGCTTCAAGAATTACGAACTATAAGAAGTCAATTGCCGAAGGCACTGACACTTGCTTTGCCAGATGACGACATCGCGCAATTCTATAAGTTAATCACAATAAAGGCAAAGCCCGGATCAAAATATACCATTGTTCAGCTGAAGATTCCATTAGAATCTAACGATGAGTTCGAGTTATACCGACCAATTCCAATTCCAGCGCTCATAAACGAAGAAATGTGGATTATCAAGCTAGCAACACCCTACATAATTGTCAGCCTTCACAAGGATCAGTACTACCCGCTTGAAAATTTTGAACAACTAGCATGCAAACATGCAAGTAACAATCATTTATTCTGTAACCAGCAGCATCCAATCTACAAAGCTGGATTTGGGCCCAACCAATGCGAAATAAGTCTTTTCAATCGGGAGACAGACAATGACAGCTGCAAGCTACAGCTAACCCCCAAAAAGGCCCATTGGATTCAGCTCTTCGCGTCTAACAAGTGGCTCTTCTCCCTTTCCACGCGAACGACAATCAACGGAGTATGCAACGGCGAGCCCACACAATTAATGCTACATGGCTCAGGGATCATCACTTTAGGAAGCGGCTGTATTATAAAACAGCCTCGCTTAACCATTCAGTACCACACGACGTATTCAACCATAATCCAACGATCGTATACGGCCTCCATAAATTTCACTGCACCATCAACGGACCCTCCAATCGAAACGGCGACAGTGCCTCAGATGCCAAATATCCCTATTAACGAACTGGACAACATGCATAAAAAACTTAAAGATCAGGAGGTTGTTGACGACAGCATTGGTCTTAACCAGCACCATATACACCACTATTCAGTTGGCTACCTTGCTCTCGGACTAACTCTGTCAACGATCATTTTGATATACTGCAAATTCGCTAAGCGAGATCCTTCGCGACACAAGCCATCTGCGCAACCAGCATCTTCATTCAGAATAGAACCTGACACTCTCAATGAATCTTGAACTAGTGTTCAACGCGGGGAGGATGTTAAATTATAGTTAGCATATTACTCAATTATATCGAATTAGATTTTGTATGATAAATCACTTTAATTTTGCTACATACCTTAATTTTGCTACATACCTTAATTTTGCTACAGCTACCACAATATATTAAGCTTACTCAACAATTAATAAAGTCTAATCACCTTGATAACAATTTACTCAATTCAAGTTCATTTGCATCAAATTTCTTTCTATTCAATTTTGTCGGTTCATTACTTTTTGCTTGCATTTGCATTCAAATTACCGTTTTTATAAATTCTTCGAGACAATGAACTATGTGGTCAGCAATATTTCCTTATACAGTATTTTTACTTATTTTGTACTAAAACACAATCGACATGTGAAGTTTCATATTGCATGTGTAAGCACAAAACCATTGATTTTAAGTCAAATGCAATATGAAGCTATCAATTGGAATTTATGTCTACGTTAAGTATTTTATTAAGATATAAAGAAGAAATGATAACAAGTAAATTCATTCAGTTTTAAGCGATTGAATCAAGCGTTTGATTTAAAGATTGTATCAATTCACTTAACAAGTATACGAGCTTGTTGCAATTGAGTTTCACTAAAAGTAACAGGTAAATGAGCTTGTTGCAAGTAGTTGAAAATTCTTTAAATCTAATAATTAACAGATGTCGTTTAAAGATTTATTCGTCTCGCTAATACACAGCAAAAGTTCTTTATCTTCTGTCCAAAAGCTTCATTATTTGAAAGCTAGCCTAGCAGGTGAAGCTGAGCTTCTACTAAGACCGCACAACATTACGGATGATAATTATGAAACGGCATGGAGGATTTTGGAGGAACGTTATTCCAATAAACGAGCACTTCTGTATGCCCATTTCAAACGTCTGTTCTCTCAGCCATCAATCACGACCAAATCTTCTTGCTCTATTCGTAAATTAATAGATACATCGTTCGAGAGTCTCAAAGCAATCGAAAATTTGAAAGTGGATGATCTATGGGCAGCAGTAGTGGCATATTTTTTGATACAAAAATTACCAAATGAGACTCGTAGTATCTGGGAACAAGAAACGGCCACTAAACGAGAAATACCAACACTTGATGAATTAAATAAATTCTTAGATAACCGTTTCCGGGCATTAGAAGCGATTGCTGATGACAGGGTAAAACGTAGATCTTTCGAATTGCAGAGCACGAGCAGACAAAGTCATACTGTTCAAACTGTTCCGACGGCGTCACAATGTAGCATGTGCAATGGACCACATAATATCATGAAATGTTCCAAGTTTCTACAGGCGACTCAACCACAGAAACTTGAATTTGTGAAGCGAAAGGGGCTATGTTTGAATTGCCTACCAAAGGGTCATTTGATTATGAATTGTCCAAGTAAATCCTCGTGTGTGAAATGTCAGCGTCGTCATCACACACTTTTACATCGTGAAAATCCACCGACTATTGGCAATGCTGTTAACTCCTTTCCAAATAATACCAACGCGACATCGTTTCAACCGACATCTCACAATTCAGCAGCAGCACAGTCATTCACTACAATGGCATCAGGTGATGTACTCCTAGCAACTGCGTTAGTTCAGCTCCAAACATCAAATGGAACCATAAGATTGTATCGTGCGTTACTGGATCAAGGGTCACAAGCCTCGTTCATTTCTGAATCAGCAGTCCAACACTTGGGGTTGAAAAAAGAAACAACAAACATTAATGTTTTTGGTTTCGAAAGTTCTACTGCAACTAAAATTACCGGGAAGATTTCCGCCAGCTTGTTAACCGATAGCAAAGAACTAGTCCCTTTAACAGCTTACGTGGTAAATAGAATCACTAAACTCATTCCATCACGCAGCATCAAATTGTCCATTCGAGAACAATTGGGTAATCTACCTCTGGCAGACCCACAATTTGACAAACCTGGAAAAATCGACATACTATTAGGCGCTGAAGTATACGCAAAGGTCATACTCGGCGATGTGCTCCAACTCTCTTTAGGCCCAATTATTCAGAAGACGAAGCTTGGTTGGATAATTTCCGAAGGAATTGAGCTAGAACATGTTCATAACGTGCACAACTTTAGTATCGAAATTGATCATAACAAAGAACTTCAACAACAATTACAAAAATTTTGGGAGATAGAAGAAATTCATCCGCGGAAGGTATTGAAAAAGGAAGATGAAAAATGTGAAAGGTTCTACGCAGCTACTACAATCAGAAATACAAACGGACGATACACCGTTAGATTACCATTCAAGGACGAATTTAGTAAAGGTCTATTGGGAGAATCAAAACACACTGCCGTCACAAGTTTGTTAAATCTAGAACGCAAATTTAGCAAAGATACAGAACTTGCAATGCAATACAAAAGGTGTATGCAAGAATACATAGCCCTTGGATATATGCATCGAGTGGACACCCGAAGTGAATACAAGATAGAAAATGGAAAATCTATTTGCACAACACATTATATCCCACATCACGCTGTATTAAAGGAGAGTACTTCGACCAAACTGCGTGTAGTTTTTGACGCATCAAGGAAAACAAGTTCCAGAGTATTCCTTAACGACATATTACTAACAGGCCCAACAATTCAAACTAATATGATGTCGATACTAATGAATTGG
This sequence comes from Nemotelus nigrinus, assembly GCA_947369275.1. Classification (NCBI taxonomy): domain Eukaryota; kingdom Metazoa; phylum Arthropoda; class Insecta; order Diptera; family Stratiomyidae; genus Nemotelus; species Nemotelus nigrinus. The sequence goes on along the minus strand of OX376375.1, from coordinate 89,367,243 downwards.
AGATTGTTCAGATTCGCATTCCTTGCGGACATCGAAAAAATGTATCGCCAAATCAGGATACATCCCTCTGGAGGCAGGAATCGACGAACTCAATTGAAGAATACTCTTTGGATACAGTGACTTTCGGACTCACGTGTGCACCATTTCTAGCAATTCGCACACTCCATCAATTGGTGAAAGATGAAGGACATTGATTTCCACGTGCAAGACATTCCGTATACAACGAGATATATGTGGATGACCTACTCTCCGGAGGAGGTACTATTGATGAAGCCCTTGTGAAGCGAAATGAAATTGACACAATGATGCAATTAGGAGGATTTAAACTGCGAAAGTGGTTAGCCAATGACACACAACTACTAGAAGGACTTCCTGGGGAAGATATTGAGTTGAACGAAGCAGCAGACTTACAATTGGAACAGGGATATAAATCACTAGGATTGATCTGGTACCCTTTATCAGATTATTTTACGTATCGAGTTCGACACCATGAACTAGCATCCCCAATCACAAAACGAAATATTTTATCCGAAATCGCTCGACTGTACGACCCGATGGGGTGGCTGGCTCCGATCATAATAGTTGGAAAAATGATCTTACAATCATTATGGTTACACGGTCAAACGTGGGACGAACCAGTTCCACCGGAGATCGTTCAGCAATGGTCCAAGCTACAAAATAATTTGAAAACTATAGAACTACTGAAAATTAATAGATGGGTGAGTAATAAACCTAACTCCAGGATCGAAATTCATGGCTTTTGCGACGCATCAAAGCAAGCTTATGCAGCCGCCATATACTTAGTTGTTCGCAATGGAAATCAAACACAAGCCAGTCTACTCATAGCCAAATCGAAAGTAGCCCCTGTTAGACCAGTCACGATCCCTCGTTTAGAGCTTTGTGGTGCGGTTTTACTAGCAAAATTGCTGAAGGAAGTGATGTCAGCTCTCAACTTAACAGCCAACGACATTTGTCTCTGGTCTGATTCCGAAATCGTTCTGTCCTGGCTCAAGGGACATCCAACTCGATGGACTACGTTTGTTGCTAATCGAACCGCTGAGATCTATGATTTAATAGGCAACGTATCATGGCGACACGACCCATCATGTCAAAATCCAGCAGACTTAGCTTCACGCGGGGTTTCAGCAGTGGAAATAGTAAACAGCAAGCTATGGTGGAATGGGCCAACATGGCTGGAAAGAGATACTGAGTTCTGGCCGTCCCAGAAACTTAGCGAGAATACTAAACTAGAACAGCGCAGTCAAATTTTAGTCAATATACACACCAAAGATGACGATTGGATGGCCGTCGTACTGCAAAGGGTTTCTACATATACAAGATTAATCCGTGTAACGGCGTATTGTTTCCGGTTCGCAGTCATAATATCTCGGAAAGGTATCAACAAGGGTCCTTTAACAGTTCAAGAGCTACAACGTGCCGAGATTTGTTAGATTAAACACATACAAGGCACTGAATTTCACAGCGAAATAAAGTCTTTAAATCTAGGACAACCACTTGAAAAGGGCAGCAGACTGCTCAGTTTGAATCCATTCATTGACGGAAATGGATTTTTAAGAGTTGGGGGAAGATTGTCAAACGCAGAGTTATCATTCGATGAAAAACACCCCATAATTATTCCAGCCGATGGAAGATTTACTGACTTATTGATACATAAATTCCACCAAGAAACATTACATGGCCAAATACAACTAATGTTAGCAACCATAAGAAGAAAATACTGGATTATCAGAGGGAGAAATGCAATGAAAAAATGTATTCACAAATGCATTAGATGTGTTCGAGCCACGGCAAAGTGCGCAACACAATTGATGGGCAGCCTACCCGAACCTCGAGTTTCAATATCGCGCCCATTTTTGCACACGGGCGTAGATTACTGTGGGCCTTTCAACATGAAGGATAAGGATAAGGACGTGGTGGAAAAATCTACAAAGGTTATGTCGCGGTTTTCATATGTCTATGTACCAAAGCAATCCATCTAGAAGTTGTGTCAGACATGACAACGCAAGCCTTTATGGCTGCCCTCCGTCGTTTTACTGGAAGACGAGGACTCTGCAGCCATATCTACAGTGATTGCGGAACTAACTTTGTCGGAGCTGCCACTGAATTTCGAAAAATAAAATCGATCTTGATGAATGTTGCTGAAGAGAGCGCTATGTATGATGTAACTTGGCATTTCAATCCCCCTGCATCACCACACTTTGAAGGTCTTTGGGAAGCGGGGGTAAAATCATTGAAACGACATCTACGTAGAATATTATCAGATGCGGCATTAACTTATGAAGAATTTACGACAGTACTCATAAAAATAGAAGCGTGTATGAACTCTAGACCGTTATGTCCCTTAAGCGACAATCCCAATGATACAACTGCATTAACGCCTGCACATTTTTTAATCGGAGACACATTGTTAGCTCCTCCCGAAATGAATCTTATGGATGTTAAATTAAATCGTTTAGATCGCTGGCAATTGACTGAGCGATTGACTCAAACTTTTTGGAGAAGATGGCACACAGAGTACCTATCTAGATTGCAATCCAGACCGAAATGGTTACAACAGCAACCGAATCCGAACATCGGAGATCTTTGCCTCGTTAAGGACGAGAGATACCCTTCGTACAAATGGGCACTAGCAAGAATTACCGCTGTGTACCCAGGCAAAGATGAAATTGTTCGAGTCGTGTCCATTAAGAGTAATGATAGAGAATATAAACGACCCGTCACTAAAATAGCACTATTACCAATACATACTACATCAAACCTACCAAATCAAACATATTAACTTAATCACCGAATTGAAATATTGACTGAAATGTACCTCAAGCACATTCTGCAACAATAGAAGCTATTATTACCACAACGAATAGAATCCTATTGATACATGTCTCAACTACTCGAAAACCGAACAAACTAAGCACCATCAACCTAACATGCCAAATCACCTTCCCAAACAGCGAGTGTGACGCGCTGAAAAACGTCACCCATTCCAGGGTCAAAAGACAGTCGGCACGGTGGAAATACCGTCGATAGTTCTTTTGACTAATCCAGCGACCATCCCGAGACGCAGAATTTGGATAGCAATAAAAAAAAAAGGAGTAAATTTGGTAATATATTTCCTCATACTAATAACATATTTACAGATGGGAAAATACAGAATTCTGGCACTTCGTCCCGGCGGGGGGAGAATGTTTACAATTAAAACTTGACAGTGACAGACGACCGGTTGTCACCCACTAGGAGAAACTATGGAATTAGGCGCAAGGGGTCGCTCAAGGCATTACCAGCCCGCAGGTCATTCCGGACATCTAGGAAAGCGGCATAATACAAAGACCCGGGCAAGTGCGGAAAGTTACCGGTGGCGCAGCGGTACCTTGTTTTTGAATTCGGTAGTGTGAAAGTAGCTTTTGAATTTTTAAAATTTTGAAATGGTCAAGAAGATCAGAAAGTAGTGAACAGTTGAGAGACAAGGTTGTGAAGTAAAAGTAAAAAGGTTATTAGAAAGTTGAACTTAGAATTTGATGTTATAAATGTGGAAAGTAGTGGAATAAAATTGTAAATTAGACGATTGGTGTTTCTTTTAAATTAAAGATCGCGATAAAGAGAAAGTGAATTTGTTTGAACAAAGTCACATGCCAATTGATACAAACTCTGAAGTTGAAATTTTTCTGAAAAATATAAGCTCCATCGATGCAAAGATTCATAGTGCCGAAGAGGATAATAAAAATTAGATTCCGATTTCGGAAGTGCTTTTGAACTTGATTTAATCTCAAATTATAATAATAAAATAATATGAAATAATATTTCATAGCAAGAATCCTGTTACTAAATTATATTCCAACCAAAGGTCTAGTGGGAGTATTAATCAACAAAATAAGCTTATATATATATATATATATATATATATATATATATATATATATATATATATATATATATATATATATATATATATATATATATATGTATATATATATAAATATATATGTATATATATAAATAAATAAATAAATATATATATATATATATATATATATATATATATATATATATATATATATATATATATATATATATATATATATATATATATATATATATATATATATATATATATATATATATATATATATATATATATATATATATACATATATCCAGTGGAAACTCGATAATCCTGCAGCTAGAATCACTAAAGCAAGTAAAATTCATAACGATATAAAAAAAAAACCGATATTCGAAATAGAATTCTCAAAGAACATCAAAAACAGCAATTATAAAAGTGTTGTTTATTGCTCTAAATTCAAAAAATTACTTTCCACATTTTCAATTCAGCAAAGTATGCTGATACCCACTAAAAGTCTTTTAAAAAACAGATGCTTCATCAGGACCTCATGAATTAATATATAACGACATCTGGTTTAAATCCAAAACGATTCCGTACTTAATTCTCATTGATAAATTTTATTAATATGCGAAAGCTTTTAAATCAAAATTATGAATTTGGTTGGATATTCACATAATTATTCAATACATAGATACAGTAGGAAAATCTAAGAAAGTGATTTTCTTTGGAAAATTTTCTTCTACTAACTCAAAAAAATTTTTCGACAATGAACGAATTAATAATGTTCATGGCCACAACCCGATACTCTAAATACAGATATCGAAAGATTCCATAATACACCGAACCTCAAAAACCTAATTATTCCGTAAAGCCGACATCAAGTTTTAACTGCACTGTTCCCTAACAAAACGCAAAGTTTGAGCGCTCTAGAGGTGTTGTAAATTTCACTGAACGTACCGCAGTGACACCTACTGGTAAAATGGTCTAATCACAGTGTGGAGCATCAAGTCTAGGTTACCCCAACTTTCTAACATTTTCAAATCAAACTACTTCTAACTCTACCATTCAAGCCTTCATAGTCGTCTGTATTCCACTGGCAGAATAGACAGCTATCGGCCTGTCACGTACAGTGTTCGTGTCATCCCCTCTTTTGCAAAAGAAAGAGTTCAAAGAGTGGTCAGCACTATTGACGCATTCATGCAGGACTGTGGACTCACACCAAACGCATCAAAATCGGCACTTATCTGCTTTCACAACGCAAGCGAAAAAGGACACCGGCGCGCAGTAAGCAAGAGCAGATCCCTTTCGGTAAACATTGGAAGTGAATCTATTCATCTAGAAGAGAATCTAAAATATCTTGGAGTCAGCTTCCACCACCGATTAAAAGCAAACCCGCACGCGAGAATAACGCTGAAAAAGACTAAGGCAGCCACCTCAATGCTCGCTCCGCTTCTTTCCTCTAAATCTGTTCAAAAGAGTACAAAGATTTTTATGTACAAAACTTTAATCCGGCCCATAATAGCATACAATTTCACTACCTGGATAACGATATCCCCAACAGCGGCGGAAGAAATACAAATTTTATCTTTCAAAATATCGCCGCCCGAATAAAAAACATTTTCGATCTAAAATCCTCTACAAAGAATCGAACGTGACACCAATCCTTCACTATCTTTTTTAATCGTGCCGGAGACGTATCGAGAAACTTCACTCACACCTACTAGAATCCGTTAGAAACTTATTTAGTGCTCCACAGCATCGAGGAAACTCTTACTACCTCTCTCCCTTTGATATTCTTAGGGATTACTCTTCTGAACAATATATGCTCAGCCCTCCATTCAAGCCAGAATTTTATGTTTCTAAAAGTCGGAACACCTACTGGGGATAGATAACTGAATATTTGAAATTCACAAATAATGTATTCTATTAGAATAAGAGTAAACCATAATGGTAACAAAACTTTAAATTTAGCCTAAACAGTGTGTAACTTGATAATATTGCATTGATCCTAGCTTTCACCACGAGCCACTTAATTATCATATGATCACTAGTAAACACTCTTTGTAGTGTCAGTGTTCTGAGCGCATATTCTCTCCGACTATGCATGCAATAGAGCTCGAGCCGCCCAACGGGAATCGCTGTAATGCATTCCGGACGGAATATATGAAGAAAAAATTCTTGGTAATGAAAATGTAATGTGCTTGCAAGGGGTTTTCTAAATGTCCATGACTGGCCAATGAACATCACTCGCAGAAATATGGGGGACAGAACTTGCGAGCATACATCGGCTATGGCTAGTGTGCTATATAAAGCGGAAAGATGAAAATTTCGGAGCATTTCAAATCATCACGGGTAAAGGCCAAGATTCAATCAACGCGAATGCGAAATGCGAATCGCATTTTTTGACAGGAGCACGCAAACGAATCGCATGTGAAGAACCAATCGGTGCGATTCGCATTCGCGTCAAAACTGCCAACTGGAAAATATGTAAAGTGAGTGAGGTATTTGAATTCGTTAGTGGTTGTAGGATACGGTGCCATTTCCGAATATTGTGCAATTAATTGAACTTACTTTGTTTTTAACCTGAAAATACTCTGTTTGTTGCGAATTGACATTGTTTTGAGAAAAATACATGATATCCAAGAAAAATACATGACCGAAATGTTGACTGGCGTATTGTTGCTATTAGCAGATGCAACACTACCGAACTCTGAGGGAAGCTCTCCAAATTACTTATTAATAAATCAAAAAGTAATTGAATAGTATTCGGTAAACAAAGTCACAAAATATTAAAAAACTATATGTACTGTAATGTTTCCATGTTGATTGACGTGGGTATGAACTATCAGACAACAAACTAATTTTCTTCTCTTCCTTAATGAATGTGTCACAAAAATTTCAAAACCACAAATTTGAGATTATAGACATATTTTCATATATATATTTTGACAAATACCTAACACAAACATAGTCATCAACAATTTTTCCCACCCATTACTTTTTACGAACAAAATGAAACCATCTCCTGCCAGCTGAAACAGTTTTTTATTCTCTACAAAACCTATTGCGAACAATATCCAATTGTGAAATCTACTTATTTTCACATGAAAACCAATAATCCCTATTTTCTTTCAAACTAACCGCCACTATACATTTTTTTACCCAAGACCCAACTTACTATTATATGACACCGACTACATCATGTACTACATTTTCTTTTCGTGCAATTTGCCATTCCGACAATTCGTGCGACTATTTTGCTCTTTGCTCAAACTAGTCGCATTCGCAAGTTCGTGCGAATTCGCATTCGTCGTGAATGGTTCTATTCGCTGCGTCTTGCATATGATTTGCCTGTGCTCAAACTGTTCGCATTCGCGTTGATTGAATCTAGGCCTTAAGTAAAATGTATGAAAAACAACAGTACCAATTCCCCCTAGTAGCAAAGAGAATGCGCTATTGGAATTTCCAATGAGCGTCACAATCACTCAGCATGCAATAGCCACACATGGAATTTGATAAACATTCATCTGTAAATTTAATTCAATGTTTAAGTATCATAAAAGAACGATTTGCAATAGTGCTTTCGTCTCACACCCCTATCTTCCTTCAAACCCGGGCTTGTGACTAGCTTCGGGGGAATTAAAGCTCTAACTTGAAAGCCCATCGTATTGCTTGAGGTCATAGAGACGCAAATAAATACAAGTAGACACGTTAAGATTATTTTCATATAACACATTTTTTTATGCACCTCCTTCCACACTCTCCATTAAAATTATATTTCATAATTATATTCTCGTAATATGTTTTCACTTGCAGCCTCAAGCATGTATTCATCTTAGTTTTGGAAAAAAATCATTCAAAGATATTTTTGACTCCCAACAACAAAAACAAATTGATGCGCCTTTGACGCTCCCCACTCAAAAAAATCTAAGAGAACCCATGTTGTCAAACTAGGTTGTCAACGATCGCGCGTAGTACGGTATCCGCAAAAGATTACTAATTGCCGCGGTAATTTTTAATTAATGGATTTAATGTTGAGTTAGTCCTATTGTTAGTTTAATTATTAGTGCTGTGAGCTCGTTTTTGAACTGAAAATCGCCAACCCGATGGTATGAGAGCCGATTGTAGTAGAATTCTCTACCATGCAGTTCAATCCCCAGTTTAAGGCCAATGACACACTTGGCAATTCCACCGATCGGACTACGCAGCAATGAACAAATCGAAAAACGCTCGAAGAACCAAGTCGATGGGTCATTTCTCTCGTTTACCGACTCGGATCCGAAACCAAGAGGCGGTCCACACCGCGGTGTGTGTCATCACAATGCTAAATGAATGCACAACTAAACCGAGTCGGTTTTCCTCTCGGGAAACGCTTCGCTGTCATTGGCCTTAATTTCGATGACTTCATCGAAAGATACAGCGACAGGAAGGTGCTAGGGGTTGCCATCCGAAAAATGTCCAGACTTTAGAAAATTTAAACATTGTTTACTTATTTTCATTGCTAAAGTTTGCGATGTAAATACTTAATGTAAGCATTTGTTGGTACGAAAATAACAAAAACACCTCTTGCTGGCAGCCCTTTGCCGAAGCCAAAAATTTATCATATCTGCCTCACGTTAACGGAAATTTTTGTAATGCGTTCTAGCAGCATGCATAAAGCAAACATTGTCAGCAATGCAGATGTAATGTTTGAAAGCTGTTTTCCGAAAAGCCCATCATTTAATAATGAACATTTCTCGCAAAAATAAGGGGAAAAGAACTTTTGAGCATACATCGACATGAGTAATGTTTGCTATATAAAGCGAAAAGATGAACATATCAGAGCGTTTCAAATCATCACAGGTAAATAAAGTGTAGAGGATACTATTCGTGAACAGGCGTACAGGGGCAAGCTTGGTCGCCGGTCCAAGCAGCACAAATTCCTCCTAATAACGTGTAATGTAGAAAATAAATATTGGCCCAAGCCAAACCAGCAGAGCCTATGGCCAATATGTGTACACCCCCTTGGTGTGAGATGGCTACGATTGGTCGATATTGGCCTGCATTCCGATCTGAGTGGGCACCAATATGCACCAACCAAACGGATTTGACAGACTGATAATAGACAACTGAAGCTCACCAGCTCCGGCCATGGACAGTAGCATATGTCCTCGAATTGGTCCGTGGTGGCCCAACCCGAGATGGTTTAGCTTGGGCCAATATGTATTTGAAGCATAATGCGAGAATATGCTGATGGAATTTCCAATGCGCGTCGCAATCACTCAGAAAGTATTATCTACACATTCCGGGTCACGCAGAGGTATTGCTACCGGTTCAAGCTTCAATACGCGTTCCCCGCAGATGACGGGAATGCCAGAATACAATGTCAGGCTTTCCAAAAAGTTCTTTTTATAGAGCTATAAAGCTGAGAGTTCAAAGTTCTCCTTGTATATATACCTAGCCAGCCTAGGACAGCCAATGTTGAAAAGAACAGAACTGGGTCTGGATCTGGATCTGTAATGCTTCCATGCATTATTTGGATGCTTATGCAGTGTTTGTTTACGAGTTGCCTTTCCTGGGTCCCCTTTCTCGTTTGTCGTACGATTTCTTATTCATGTGAAGTAGATTGATTCGCTATATTCCGAAGTCTAATTTCATTATGACTTCGTGGTGACAGATTGGATATTCTGGCTCGCGGAATTGAAAAAAAACACTGGAAAATCGCGGCGCACATCTGCACAACTAACTCAATGGCGTTGTATACGGATTTAGATTTCTTTTCTCATACAAAATGTTTAAGAAAATGAATTTTTTTTAGGAATTTTTCCGATGTTTTAATAGTTATATTCGGGCCGGAGAAAAATTTAACAAATCAAGACCATAAAAATCTAACCCGACTTTGTTTTATTTATATATATATACACATATATATATATATATATATATATATATATATATATATATATATATATATATATATATATATATATATATATATATATATATATATATATATATATATATATATATATATATATATACATTTTATTATTATTAAGTTATTAGCCCCTATGAATTGTCTTTTGCTAACGCCATTGACCACCGACCATCCTTTCCTTATTTTGAAATAGTAAAATTCGACTGCTATCAAAAAGCCGCGTTCGAACACGCCAACACGTCTATGAGATCAGTATATCGGTGTAAACTTGGAGGGTTAATTATTCTCAAACATTAATGGATTTCGCTTAAAAAAAAAAAAGTCTTTTAAAAAACAGATGCTGCATCAGGACCTCATGAATTAATATATAACGACATCTGGTTTAAATCCAAAACGATTCCGTACTTAATTCTCATCGATAAATTTTCTTAATGTGCGCAAGCTTTTAAATTAAAATTGTGAATTTGGTTGGATATTCACATAATTATTCAATACATAGATACAGTAGGAAAATCTAAGAAAGTGATTTTCTTTGGAGAATTTTCTTCTACTAGCTCAAAAATTTTTTTCGACAATGAACAAATTAATAATGTTCATGGCCACAACTCGATACTCTAAATACAGATATTGATATATTCCACAATACACCGAACCTCAAAAACCTAATTATTCCGTAAAGCCGACATCAAGTTTTAACTGCACTGTTCTCTAACAAAACGCAAAGTTTGAGCGCTCTAGAGGTATTGTAAATTTCACTGAACGTACCGCAGTGACACCTACTGGTAAAATGGTCTAATCACAGTGTGGGGCATCAAGTCTAGTCTACCCCAACTTTCTAACATTTTCAAATCAAACTACTTCTAACTCTACCATTCAAGCCTTCATAGTCGTCTGTACTCCACTGGCAGAATAGGCAGCTATCGGCCTGTCACGTACAGTGTTCGTGTCATCCCCTCTTTTGCAAAAGAAAGAGTTCAAAGAGTGGTCAGCACTATTGACGCATTCATGCAGGACTGTGGACTCACACCAAACGCATCAAAATCGGCACTTATCTGCTTTCACAACGCAAGCGAAAAAGGACACCGGTGCGCAGTAAGCAAGAGCAGATCCCTTTCGGTAAACATTGGACGTGAATCTATTCATCTAAAAGAGAATCTAAAATATCTTGGAGTCAGCTTCCACCACCGATTAAAAGCAAACCCGCACGCGAGAATAACGCTGAAAAAGACTAAAGCAGCCACCTCAATGCTCGCTCCGCTTCAAATCATCACGGGTAAGTAAAATGTATGAAAAACAACAGTGCCAATTCCCCCTAGTAGCAAAGAGAATGCGCTATTGGAATTTCCAATGAGCGTCACAATCACTCAGCATGCAATAGCCACACATTGAATTTGATAAACATCCATCTGTAAATTTAATTTTATTTATTTTATTAATTCACCAAACAAGGTACAAAATCTTATATAAAATAACAAAATAAAAATAAAATGGAAAAGTAAAGTGAAGTAAAAAGTAAATAAGTAACAAACAAATGAAAAAAGTAACAAAAAGATTAATAAATAACAATCAATAAATAAAAACATTGACATATAAGCTATGGCTTAAGGTTTAGGAGTATGGATGGCATGTAAAAGAGAGGATTTGAAGGATGATTTGGAAATCGTAGGGGAATATAAGTGACTTATGCTGTTGAATATTCTGCAGCATCTATTTATAGGCTCATTTGCTGCATATGTCGTCGAATGTGAATATTCTTTTAGGAAACGATTGGACCTGGTGTTCCTCACAGGGATATTTATTGAAATTTAACTATTCAGGAATTCTACATTAATAGCGCCTCTAATGACGTCGAATGTGAAGCAGGCCGATATCATTATTCTTCTGTTCAATGTTCTTCTGTTGTTCAGTTCAATGTTTAAGTATCATAAAAGAACGATTTGCAATAGTGCTTTCGTCTCACACCCCTATCTTCCTTCAAACCCTGGCTTGTGACTAGCTTCGGGGGAATTAAAGCTCTAACTTGAAAGCCCATCGTATTGCTTGAGGTCATAGAGACGCAAATAAATACAAGTAGACACGTTATGATTATTTTCATATAACACATTTTTTTATGCACCTCCTTCCACACTCTCCATTAAAATTATATTTCATAATTATATTCTCGTAATATGTTTTCACTTGCAGCCTCAAGCATGTATTCATCTTAGTTTTGGAAAAAAATCATTCAAAGATATTTTTGACTCCCAACAACAAAAACTAATTGATGCGTAAAATGCATAAAAAGATGCATAAAAATCTAAGAGAATCCATGTTGTCAAACTAGGTTGTCAACGATCGCGCGTAGTACGGTATCCGCAAAAGATTACTAATTGCCGCGGTAATTTTTAATTAATGGATTTAGTGTTGAGTTTGTCCTATTGTTAGTTTAATTGTTAGTGCTGTGATCTCGTTTTTGAACTGAAAATCGCCAATCCGATGGTATGAGAGCCGATTGTAGTAGAATTCTCTACCATGCAGTTCAATCCCCAGTTTAAGGCCAATGACACACTTGGCAATTCCACCGATCGGACTACGCAGCAATGAACAAATCGAAAAACGCTCGAAGAACCAAGTCGATGGGTCATTTTTCTCGTTTACCGACTCGGTTCCGAAACCAAGAGGCGGTCCACACCGCGGTGTGTGTCATCACAATGCTAAATGAATGCACGACTAAACCGACTCGGTTTTCCTCTCGGGAAACGCTTCGCTGTCATTGGCCTTAATTTCGATGACTTCATCGAAAGATACAGCGACAGGAAGGTGCTAGGGGTTGCCATCCGAAAAATGTCCAGACTTTAGAAAATTTAAACATTGTTTACTTATTTTCATTGCTAAAGTTTGCGATGTAAATACTTAATGTAAGCATTTGTTGGTACGAAAATAACAAAAACACCTCTTGCTGGTAGCCCTTTGCCGAAGCCAAAAATTTATCATATCTGCCTCACGTTAACGGAAATTGTTGTAATGCGTTCTAGCAGCATGCATAAAGCAAACATTGACAGCAATGCAGATGTAATGTTTGAAAGCTGTTTTCCAAAAAGCCCATCATTTAATTATGAACATTTCTCGCAAAAATAATGGGAAAAGAACTTTTGAGCATACATCGACATGAGTAATGTTTGCTATATAAAGCGAAAAGATGAACATATCAGAGCGTTTCAAATCATCACAGGTAAATAAAGTGTAGAGGATACTATTCGTGAACAGGCGTACAGGGGCAAGCTTGGTCGCCGGTCCAAGCAGCACAAATTCCTCCTAATAACGTGTAATGTAGAAAATAAATATTGGCCCAAGCCAAACCAACAGAGCCTATGGCCAATATGTGTACACCCCCTTGGTGTGAGATGGCTACGATTGGTCGATATTGGCCTGCATTCCGATCTGAGTGGGCACCAACATGCACCAACCAAACGGATTTGACAGACAGACAATAGACAACTGAAGCTCACCAGCTCCGGCCATGGTGTGGACAGTAGCATATGTCCTCGAATTGGTCCGTGGTGGCCCAACCCGAGATGGTTTAGCTTGGGCCAATATGTATTTGAAGCATAATGCGAGAATATGCTGATGGAATTTCCAATGCGCGTCGCAATCACTCAGAAAGTATTATCTACACATTCCGGGTCACGCAGAGGTATTGCTACCGGTTCAAGCTTCAATACGCGTTCCCCGCAGATGACGGGAATGCCAGAATACAATGTCAGGCTTTCCAAAAAGTTCTTTTTATAGAGCTATAAAGCTGAGAGTTCAAAGTTCTCCTTGTATATATACCTAGCCAGCCTAGGACAGCCAATGTTGAAAAGAACAGAACTGGGTCTGGATCTGGATCTGTAATGCTTCCATGCATTATTTGGATGCTTATGCAGTGTTTGTTTACGAGTTGCCTTTCCTGGGTCCCCTTTCTCGTTTGTCGTACGATTTCTTATTCATGTGAAGTAGATTGATTCGCTATATTCCGAAGTCTAATTTCATTATGACTTCGTGGTGACAGATTGGATATTCTGGCTCGCGGAATTGAAAAAAAACACTGGAAAATCGCGGCGCACATCTGCACAACTAACTCAATGGCGTTGTATACGGATTTAGATTTCTTTTCTCATACAAAATGTTTAAGAAAATGAATTTTTTTTAGGAATTTTTCCGATGTTTTAATAGTTATATTCGGGCCGGAGAAAAATTTAACAAATCAAGACCATAAAAATCTAACCCGACTTTGTTTTATTTATATATATATACACATATATATATATATATATATATATATATATATATATATATATATATATATATATATATATATATATATATATATATATATATATATATATATATATATATATATATATATATATATATATATATATATACATTTTATTATTATTAAGTTATTAGCCCCTATGAATTGTCTTTTGCTAACGCCATTGACCACCGACCATCCTTTCCTTATTTTGAAATAGTAAAATTCGACTGCTATCAAAAAGCCGCGTTCGAACACGCCAACACGTCTATGAGATCAGTATATCGGTGTAAACTTGGAGGGTTAATTATTCTCAAACATTAATGGATTTCGCTTAAAAAAAAAAGTCTTTTAAAAAACAGATGCTGCATCAGGACCTCATGAATTAATATATAACGACATCTGGTTTAAATCCAAAACGATTCCGTACTTAATTCTCATCGATAAATTTTCTTAATGTGCGCAAGCTTTTAAATTAAAATTGTGAATTTGGTTGGATATTCACATAATTATTCAATACATAGATACAGTAGGAAAATCTAAGAAAGTGATTTTCTTTGGAGAATTTTCTTCTACTAGCTCAAAAATTTTTTTCGACAATGAACAAATTAATAATGTTCATGGCCACAACTCGATACTCTAAATACAGATATTGATATATTCCACAATACACCGAACCTCAAAAACCTAATTATTCCGTAAAGCCGACATCAAGTTTTAACTGCACTGTTCTCTAACAAAACGCAAAGTTTGAGCGCTCTAGAGGTATTGTAAATTTCACTGAACGTACCGCAGTGACACCTACTGGTAAAATGGTCTAATCACAGTGTGGGGCATCAAGTCTAGTCTACCCCAACTTTCTAACATTTTCAAATCAAACTACTTCTAACTCTACCATTCAAGCCTTCATAGTCGTCTGTACTCCACTGGCAGAATAGGCAGCTATCGGCCTGTCACGTACAGTGTTCGTGTCATCCCCTCTTTTGCAAAAGAAAGAGTTCAAAGAGTGGTCAGCACTATTGACGCATTCATGCAGGACTGTGGACTCACACCAAACGCATCAAAATCGGCACTTATCTGCTTTCACAACGCAAGCGAAAAAGGACACCGGTGCGCAGTAAGCAAGAGCAGATCCCTTTCGGTAAACATTGGACGTGAATCTATTCATCTAAAAGAGAATCTAAAATATCTTGGAGTCAGCTTCCACCACCGATTAAAAGCAAACCCGCACGCGAGAATAACGCTGAAAAAGACTAAAGCAGCCACCTCAATGCTCGCTCCGCTTCAAATCATCACGGGTAAGTAAAATGTATGAAAAACAACAGTGCCAATTCCCCCTAGTAGCAAAGAGAATGCGCTATTGGAATTTCCAATGAGCGTCACAATCACTCAGCATGCAATAGCCACACATTGAATTTGATAAACATCCATCTGTAAATTTAATTTTATTTATTTTATTAATTCACCAAACAAGGTACAAAATCTTATATAAAATAACAAAATAAAAATAAAATGGAAAAGTAAAGTGAAGTAAAAAGTAAATAAGTAACAAACAAATGAAAAAAGTAACAAAAAGATTAATAAATAACAATCAATAAATAAAAACATTGACATATAAGCTATGGCTTAAGGTTTAGGAGTATGGATGGCATGTAAAAGAGAGGATTTGAAGGATGATTTGGAAATCGTAGGGGAATATAAGTGACTTATGCTGTTGAATATTCTGCAGCATCTATTTATAGGCTCATTTGCTGCATATGTCGTCGAATGTGAATATTCTTTTAGGAAACGATTGGACCTGGTGTTCCTCACAGGGATATTTATTGAAATTTAACTATTCAGGAATTCTACATTAATAGCGCCTCTAATGACGTCGAATGTGAAGCAGGCCGATATCATTATTCTTCTGTTCAATGTTCTTCTGTTGTTCAGTTCAATGTTTAAGTATCATAAAAGAACGATTTGCAATAGTGCTTTCGTCTCACACCCCTATCTTCCTTCAAACCCTGGCTTGTGACTAGCTTCGGGGGAATTAAAGCTCTAACTTGAAAGCCCATCGTATTGCTTGAGGTCATAGAGACGCAAATAAATACAAGTAGACACGTTATGATTATTTTCATATAACACATTTTTTTATGCACCTCCTTCCACACTCTCCATTAAAATTATATTTCATAATTATATTCTCGTAATATGTTTTCACTTGCAGCCTCAAGCATGTATTCATCTTAGTTTTGGAAAAAAATCATTCAAAGATATTTTTGACTCCCAACAACAAAAACTAATTGATGCGTAAAATGCATAAAAAGATGCATAAAAATCTAAGAGAATCCATGTTGTCAAACTAGGTTGTCAACGATCGCGCGTAGTACGGTATCCGCAAAAGATTACTAATTGCCGCGGTAATTTTTAATTAATGGATTTAGTGTTGAGTTTGTCCTATTGTTAGTTTAATTGTTAGTGCTGTGATCTCGTTTTTGAACTGAAAATCGCCAATCCGATGGTATGAGAGCCGATTGTAGTAGAATTCTCTACCATGCAGTTCAATCCCCAGTTTAAGGCCAATGACACACTTGGCAATTCCACCGATCGGACTACGCAGCAATGAACAAATCGAAAAACGCTCGAAGAACCAAGTCGATGGGTCATTTTTCTCGTTTACCGACTCGGTTCCGAAACCAAGAGGCGGTCCACACCGCGGTGTGTGTCATCACAATGCTAAATGAATGCACGACTAAACCGACTCGGTTTTCCTCTCGGGAAACGCTTCGCTGTCATTGGCCTTAATTTCGATGACTTCATCGAAAGATACAGCGACAGGAAGGTGCTAGGGGTTGCCATCCGAAAAATGTCCAGACTTTAGAAAATTTAAACATTGTTTACTTATTTTCATTGCTAAAGTTTGCGATGTAAATACTTAATGTAAGCATTTGTTGGTACGAAAATAACAAAAACACCTCTTGCTGGTAGCCCTTTGCCGAAGCCAAAAATTTATCATATCTGCCTCACGTTAACGGAAATTGTTGTAATGCGTTCTAGCAGCATGCATAAAGCAAACATTGACAGCAATGCAGATGTAATGTTTGAAAGCTGTTTTCCAAAAAGCCCATCATTTAATTATGAACATTTCTCGCAAAAATAATGGGAAAAGAACTTTTGAGCATACATCGACATGAGTAATGTTTGCTATATAAAGCGAAAAGATGAACATATCAGAGCGTTTCAAATCATCACAGGTAAATAAAGTGTAGAGGATACTATTCGTGAACAGGCGTACAGGGGCAAGCTTGGTCGCCGGTCCAAGCAGCACAAATTCCTCCTAATAACGTGTAATGTAGAAAATAAATATTGGCCCAAGCCAAACCAACAGAGCCTATGGCCAATATGTGTACACCCCCTTGGTGTGAGATGGCTACGATTGGTCGATATTGGCCTGCATTCCGATCTGAGTGGGCACCAACATGCACCAACCAAACGGATTTGACAGACAGACAATAGACAACTGAAGCTCACCAGCTCCGGCCATGGTGTGGACAGTAGCATCTGTCCTCGAATTGGTCTGTGGTGGCCCAACCCGAGATGGTTTAGCTTGGGCCAATATGTATTTGAAGCATAATGCGAGAATATGCTGATGGAATTTCCAATGCGCGTCGCAATCACTCAGAAAGTATTATCTGCACATTCCGGGTCATGCAGAGGTATTGCTACCGGTTCAAGCTTCAATACGCGTTCCCCGCAGATGACGGGAATGCCAGAATACAATGTCAGGCTTTCCAAAAAGTTCTTTTTATAGAGCTATAAAGCTGAGAGTTCAAAGTTCTCCTTGTATAAGTTAATAAAACAAAGAGTTTTGTTACTAAAAAAATTATCAATTTCAGGGCTGAGAACCCGATCTTTATTCTTTTAGTTCGAATACAAAACTGAAAACTTAATTGATACTTAACAATAATTTTTGCTTAGCCTAGGAAATGCTGCGTCGACTAACTGTGTTGTTGATTGCACGATCAGTTGATTGTTACAAAAGTATCGCGGACGCATCGTCAGCGATTATGCTGCGCGTGCATGCAGGTAAATCGATTAGCCTAGGAAATGCTGCGTCGACTACCTGTGTTGTTGATTGCACGATCAGTTAATTGTTACAAAAGTATCGCGGACGCATCGTCAGCGATTATGCTGCGTGTGCATGCAAGTAAATCGATTGGTTTGACCTGGATGTTATTGACGCGTGTTAAGTCTTCCCCTCTTAAGTGCGGTTGTCCTCGATCGCCTAGAAATAGGGGAGGTCGTTGAATTTCACGGGTTTCAAACTTCAATAGGGTTGGTTCGAAGGCGGCGGTGGCTCAAATGGTAATTCTGCTGCTATTTTCTCCTCTGGCTTAGATGTTGGAGTTTGGATGATGATTTCATTTTTGCCTGAATTTTTGTATCAGAAATTCAGGACTGTTACGACGATGAAAAGGATTCCAATAAACGTGGTAAGCCCATATGTAGTGAAAGTATGCATGTCTTTCTCAGTCTGCAGATTCTGGATTTCGTGCGTGTTATTTATGTGAAGTTCTTGCATCATTTCAAGTGATAGTAGTTCTCGATACGCGTTGCTTGCAGGAGATGGTTGTAATATTGCGGGTAATTCACGAATTGTGGATGCCTCCCTGGAGATGAAGGTTTTCCCATTCACTGTTGCGCCTGTGTTGCTAAATTTAATCAAAAATGTGCCATTGAGATCGCGAGATGTTTCTTCAGTCCTCAGGGTACCGCAAAATTGGTTCAGCATTACCACGCCTGTTGAGATTTCTTCAATTGCTGGTACATGTTGATTGTTGATCTGTGCACAGACTGCTCCTTAACTTTTTAACAATTTTGGAATACATGTATCATTTCCAATATCTATTATATCAACTGATTTACATATTGACAGATTATTAAGTGATTTACAATTTCCCGTAATGCCATAAACTTCTTCTTCATTTTTAAAAATCTTACTGTACAAAACTTCACTAATTAGATTTTTCCTCTTAACTGGTTTTATCAACAACGTTTGGTAAATTTTGCTAGTTGTCAAAGGTATGTTAACGATATAGAGAATTGATGAACTGTTTGTTATAATTTTCGCTTCAGAGAAATCTAATGCCTCTTCTACAGTTGAGTATGGTAAAATTTCTTTATTTAATATGTTTGTTGCAATTTTTATTTCGGCATTTGACAGGATCCAAGAATTTACAATTCCTAATTTAGCCCAGTGAATTGCTGTATTAATATTTTCCAATTCTTCCTTAAGGGGTTAGTCCACTGTTAAACTGCTCCAAATGAACTTTTTTTTGAAACAGCTACCAAAGAAAAACTATTCAAGATATCGATTTGAAATTTTACACGCATCTTTATTAAAGTTAGGAGCTAACATTTTCATTGGAAAAAATTAGTAGAAAACAAAATGGCGGCCACCCCAATGGATCGCCGCAGCACCGCCGAAAAAAAAAGGCAAATTGCGCCTCGTAAATTCCTGGACAAAATAAGCATCTGTGAACAAATTATCAAAAATATTTCATTAGTGTTGAGTATGAAGGACTGCACGGGCCTAAATTTAGAGCCCTAAAGCGATTAAAAAAAATGTGGTATACTTTTAAATAAAAAAAAATGTTTAAAAAAAAATTTTTTAATCAAAAAAATGTTTCCCAGATCGTAAAAAAATTTTTTTTTTGTTCTAAATTTAGGCCCGTGCAGTCCTTTATACTCAAAACTAATGAAATCTTTTTGGTAATTTGTTCACAGACACTTATTTTGTCCAGGAATTTACGAGGCGCAATTTGCTTTTTTTTTCGGCGGTGCTGCGGCGATCCATTGGGGCGGCCGCCATTTTGTTTTTTAATAATTTTTTCTAATGAAAATGCTAACTCCTAACTTTCATAAAGATGCGTGTAAAATTTCAAATCGATGTCTTGAATAGTTTTTCTTTGGTAGCTGTTTAAAAAAAAAGTTCATTTGGAGCAGTTTAACAGTGGACTAACCCCTTAAGTATTCTTATTCTAAATTGTACATCAAGTATCAGGTTAATATTTATTTGATAATTTTTCTTAAGCAGATTCTGTATCTCATTGGTGACCCTTGTGATATTATTGATTCGATCATTGTATAATCGGTTAATGACAACTTGCCTGTTGTTGTTCGCCAGGACATCCGAGGCTATTTTCTTTATCGTTTTGAAATCCTCATGGTCAGGATTGCCTGCAATCCATTTCCACGCGGTTCCAATAAAGTTTAGTGATCTTCAAATTCCGCGCGGTTTCAAGTTTTTGGCTAGGGTTTGAATTTGCTGAATCTCGTACGATAAATGTAAGGAAAGGGGATGATGCCGAATTGCTGAGAGGTTAAGGACTGGTTCAATTTGTGAAATGAGGCGTTCGTAATGGTCTATGTCAATCACATGTATTAATTTAAAATTTCCGTCCTGTATCTTCGTTAGGCCCGTGTAAAATGTGACGATTTGTGAGCTCGAATAGTCCAAAATTTGAACTCTACTTTGGCTGATGTGGATCGTAAATCTGAAATAAGGAGTTAGTTTCTGATGTTACTCTTGTGCACTATTTTACCAGATTCTGTGAGAATAGTAGTGTTATTATTTTCTTTGACTATTTCTTGCTTGTATTTTGGTGTTACTTTGGATCCTTTCCTTTTATTTTGTTTGAAATAAATAACTTGCCCTATATCATAATTTTTTATTGGCTGCCTATCCTTATTGTGGTGTTTGAGGTCTTTTTCCTGTTTTCTTTTCAGTTTCTCTATATTCGCCAGACGCACGTTTTCGAACTCGTCGGAGTTGATTCTAGGAACACGTCCAAAAAAAAATTCTACTGGTTTTTTCCCGGTGGTCGAGTGAACAGTGAAATTATATTCGTTGACGGCTCGTTGTAGTAGATCCTCGAAGGATCTTGGGGGCCCCTTCTTCTTCAGGCACCTCATTATCTTGAGTGCCAACGCTCGACTTGTCCGTTAGCTTCACTCTTGTAAGGAGGAGTTTTGTAAACCCTAATTTGGAGTTCGTCTTCCATTAGGGACGTTAAGGATGCTGATTTAAGCGCACTTTCATTGTCAACTACGACATTCTCAGGGACGCAGAAGAAAAATAATATATCTGCTAGAGGTTGTTTAATGTCCGCGACGGATTTAGTCGCAATTACCTTTGCTTGAGCAAACTTGGTGAAATTGTCCACAGCCGTCAGAACGCGATATTTCTCGGTCGAAAAGAGATCTATATGTATAGTGTGCCCTGGGTAGGCTGGAATGGGAGTCGGGCTTAAAAGTTGTTTGGTGGGGTGCCTCTTATACTTATTTTCCTTACATATTGTGCAACGCTTAATGATGTATTTAATTTTTGCAGACATTCTTGGAAAATATAACTTTTCTAGGAGTTGCAACCTGTTTTCCTCTGCGTTACGATGGGCTCTCCGATGTACCTGGAGAATCCTTTCGTCCTGCTCAGCGTCACTTGGGACATCCTCAACAAATTTCCGGGCAAACCGTACACGATAGTCCCTAAAGTGGTGTGGCTACACCGTCTGAATTTTACCCATGATATCTTCGCTGGTACAGATCCCATTCACTTTGTTGGGGTTAAGATATCTTTTAAGGATGCCGATGAGATCCATTTCTGAATAGTGCGGTTTGATTATGATGTGTCGTGCATAGCTTTCAAAAGGTGTCACAATTTGGTAGCT
Source organism: Nemotelus nigrinus (assembly GCA_947369275.1). Taxonomy (NCBI): domain Eukaryota; kingdom Metazoa; phylum Arthropoda; class Insecta; order Diptera; family Stratiomyidae; genus Nemotelus; species Nemotelus nigrinus. The sequence continues at coordinate 89,345,476 of OX376375.1, read as the reverse complement.
ATCTTCGTTTCCGGTCTTCAGAAGCAGTTGATTTCGAAAGGAGTTAATAGGAGTTTCGACAGTGACAATAAGGTTATGTGATGAGCTATCATAACTATGTTCTGTGGGAGTCAAAGAGTTAGCCTGGGTGAGTTGAGGCGGTCTTGAGAGCGAGTCTGCAACTACATTGGTCTTACCTGGCTTGTACCTAAGCTCATAGTTATATTCTTCTAAGATGGATTTCCACCTTTTTAGTTTGGAGTTGGTATTTTTATTGCTAAGAGCGTAAGTCAAAGGCTGATGGTCGGTGTAGATTACGACCTTACGTGAACCATAGAGAAAACTTCTAAGGGATTCCAATGCCCACTTTATGGCAAGCATCTCTTTCTCATTGGTTGCGTAATTCTCCTCCTCTTTTCTTAAGGTTCTTGAGAGAAATGCGATGGGTCTATTGTCCTGAGAGAGAACCGCACCAATTACATAGTCGGATGCATCGGTGGTTAATTCAAACTCCTTCTCGAAATTTGGGTGCACCAAAGTTACTTCTTTAGAGACGAGTGAATCTTCCAATTTTTCAAATGCCATCATTGCCTCTGCGTTCAAATGAATGGTTTTATTCTTCGAGAGGTTTTTGGACACATGTCCATCTTCCCCTCTTAGAAGGGATGTCAGTGGTTTGGCTATTCGAGCGTAGTCTTGAATGAAGCGTCGATAATAGCCTGACATCCCCAAGAATGAACGACGACCTTTGAGAGTTTTTGAAGGAGGTAGATCCATGATGGCCTGTACTTTCTTCGAGTTGGTTTTGATACCTTCTTTGCTGATGACGTAGCCTAGAAATTCGACTTCTGTTTGGAGGAACTCACACTTGTCCAACTGAATTTTCATGTTGGCAGTTTCCAGGGTCTTAAGTATTTTGTCTAGATTTGAGAGATGTTCTGTCTCATTCCTTCCAAAAATGATAATGTCGTCGATGTATACATAACAACATTTTCCTATGTATTCTCTAAGAATGTCATCTAATGCCCTCTGATTAATATTGAAGGAGCATTTTTGAGCCCGAATGAGTGAACTCGAACTTCCCGTTGTTTACTGAGAAGGCTGTCTTTTCAATATCAGACTCCCGAAGAGGAATCTGATGAAATCCGCTTTTAAGGTCTATAACGGAGAAGAGGCTACTCTTGCCAAGGTTAGCAAGGACTTCATTAATTTCCGGGATAGGATACCTATCTGGAACCGTAACCGAGTTTAGCTTACGATAATCAATCACCATTCGGTATTTTCTCTCACCAGAAGCATCTTGTTTCTTCGGGACGATCCATACCGGAGAATTGTATGGTGATTTGGATGGTCTAATGATCTCGTCTTCGAGAAGCTTGTTGATTTGCTTCTCAACTTCTCCCTTTAATGCCATAGGATATGGATATGATTTAGAATAAACCGGGTCATGACTGGTAGTTCAAATCTCCCCTTTAACCGTTGTAGTGAAAGTCAGTTTTTCGTCAGGTTCGGAAAATAGATTAGGATAGCTATGAATTATATTTTTAAGTTTAGAAGATAGTTCTTGACTTAGGTGGCTAGTTCTTATGTTAATATTGTTAACTGTTTCCGATAGATGTTATTTGAGAGGGATTCGTATATTCGGGTGTATGGTCATATAGCTTCCATTTGTATGGATGATAGCATTCAGCTGTTTGAGGGTGTCATTCCCTATTATGCCATCAAATGCTACAAGGGAAGGTAAGATAAAGAATTTTAGCTTACCCGTGCTAGGGCCAAATATAGGAATGAGTGCGTGATGTGTTATTTCGACGCTTCCCCCAACGGAGCTAACAAAGAAAATGTTTTCGTAAAGAAGTGGATTCCTGATATGCTGGGGCTGAATATAATTTTTATTAGAGCCGGTATCCACTAAAAATTTAAATATCTCTCCGCTCCTCGTCACGTACTCAAAATAAGGAAGCGGGGAGCGTCTTATCCTAAAAAATAAATGTTTTCGACTTCTTCAGAATTGGCTTGGTCGATGTTGAGTTGGTCAGGTTCGGGGCTATCCTTATTCAAGGTCTGCTCATATTCCTGGTCCGCCTGTGATATATGTTCTTGGTACTGTTCGATAGACTGCTCGTCATCTTTATTACACTCGGTATAGAATACCCGCTGCATTTTGTTCGGTTCGTAAGCCCCCTGGATTTGAGGACGCTTTTGAATCTCATGTTGAGCCGCGGCCTATTCGCGTAGTTTGCCGCATGCGTTCGTACGGACTGATCGACGTCCATAGGCTCTGGTCCTCGAGAAGGTCTTGGGGGAGGATTCTGAGGCTGATTCTGCTGTTGGTAATTTATTTGCCTGTTAAACTGTGGCACTTGCAGAGCTCTTGGATTATGAAATAGCTCAGGAAACAATCATTGTCTAGGAGCAGGAACAGGTGAAAGCTTAGAAGGAAGAGGAAGTGTTCATCGAGTTGGAACTGGAGGTGGATTCCGATATTGGGTTCTATGAGACGAAGGTTGCGAGTTATTGGCATGCTGTGCGCGGTAATCTACGTTCTGCAATTTGAGGCAAAGGTGGAGTGCCTGAGGCAAATCGGCTGGCTCACGCATACTTAATAGTCGAGGCAAGTCGCCTCTTAAGCCTCTGACAAAGGTGTCCAGAGCTTTGTCCCTGTAGGCCTGTGTCATCACGTTAAGTGAGTCTCGGGTTAACTCCATAGAACCTAACTTATTGAGTATTAATGAAAGATGGTGGTACACACTTTGATAGAATTCAGGAATTGTGCTCGAACCTTGCACCAGGGTTGCCATCTGGTACTCTAAGGTACCAAGATCTCTCTTGGCTGCGTAATGGAGCGTCAGACACTTCGAGATTCTTTCCCAATTGAGCGGAGTATTGTAAGACTCCAGCGCTATGTCTACGTGGCCGACAATCTTATTTCTGATTACGGAAAGTATACCATAATACTTTGGAGTGCCTCTCAGGTGTTCGTAGATAGCGAGGATTCGATCAACGCTCTTTTTCCACGAACTGAATTCTCCGGGCTGCCCAGAGAATTCTTTGAGGCTTTTAACCACATCTGGGATCTTATCCATATCAGATAGGTTATTGCCTCCACCTATATTTATTGGCACATCAGCGTCATTCCTAGCATCAGATGCAAGATTCATCAAGGAGTTGAAAAATTCTCTACCTTGAATTTGCAACGCTTCTGAAACAACCCGAGTGATCAAGTCCACTAAATTATTGTCGGGACTTGAAACATTAGCAATCGGTGAGGTGGTTACAGCAGCTCCACCGAGGGTTGCAGCATTATCACCTGATGCTGTTAATCGAGCTGGTCGTACTAAATTGTTAGGATTCGACATTATCGCACCAAAATTATTTCAAAAACTTTAAACCGAATATAGTTGTGTTTTGAATAAAATTTATCTTCACCAGATACGTAAAGCGCAAAATTCCGTACCGTTTCCAACGAAAAGACAAAAAAAAAGTATTCACTGATTGTTGATCACTTATCCACTACGTATAATTACGCTGAACAACAACAACAAATTTCCACTAAAAACGCTTGCTCAAGTATAAAAATAAATTTGTATTTGTATAAATTTGTAATTCAATGATCGATAATTAGTTATTTGTCCAATTCCACTTTAATAGCTCAATAGTCAATAACTGATCAATGAGTTACAAATTTTAATTGCGCATTCATATGCTTGATTTAATATTTATAGTAAACGTAATAATTCAATAATCAAGGGTTGATCACTAATAAGTTGCAGGTTTTAATTCTGCATTCAAATATTTAATTTGATATTCGTTAATATAACTGCAGTAAAGTCGTTTAGTTTTTAACTATTCAATTTTAGTGGGAATAATCAAATAATTACAAGATATAGTTACAATTTTTGACTTACATAAGATATATTACTACTGCTCTCATGGCGTTGAAATGCAGGATACCGTTGGTATGAGGCTGCTTCTACGTGGGCAAGGTGGCTGTCAGTTCTACCAACTCCTTTTTGTTCACTGGAACTACTAGGGGACCTCTTTCCTTTGCAGTGGTATGGCTATCCACTCGTCGTAACTTTATCGCTCATTCCTCCTTGTAGCAGGATATTCACGGACGGAACGATTAAAAATGGATTCACAAGTGACTTGGCTGTTGTCGAATGTTACTTTCCGCACTTTTACTTACGACTTCCCGTTTAACCGATGTCACAAGAGCAGCCCCACGTTGGGCGCCAGTTAATAAAGCAAAGAGTTTTGTTACTAAAAAAATTATCAATTTCAGGGCTGAGAACCCGATCTTTATTCTTTTAGTTCGAATACAAAACTGAAAACTTAATTGATACTTAATCTGTAACAATAATTTTTGCTTAGCCTAGGAAATGTTGCGTCGACTACCTGTGTTGTTGATTGCACGATCAGTTGATTGTTACAAAAGTATCGCGGAAGCATCGTCAGCGATTATGCTGCGCGTGCATGCAGGTAAATCGATTGGCCTAGGAAATGCTGCGTCGACTACCTGTGTTGTTGATTGCACGATCAGTTAATTGTTACAAAAGTATCGTGGACGCATCGTCAGCGATTATGCTGCGCGTGCAAGCAAGTAAATCGATTGGTTTGACCTGGATGTTATTGTCGCGTGTTAAGTTATATATACCTAGCCAGCCTAGGACAGCCAATGTTGAAAAGAACAGAACTGGGTCTGGATCTGGATCTGTAATGCTTCCATGCATTATTTGGATGCTTATGCAGTGTTT
>OX376375.1:89290339-89340540 GCA_947369275.1 Nemotelus nigrinus | reverse complement strand
CAATCGGGGGCAGTGAAGAGAAGCTATAGGTGTTTCTGTAAAAATATCAATATTTTATATATTTCTGTACAAACGAGTTATACTAACGCAGCTTAGGCTTTTTGGAACAGTCTATATTATAAGGCAAATCACACTTTTCTTGATCTGGGGCTGTAATCGTTAAATACCATTCCATCCGGACATAATCTTTCCAGTTGCCTCCCCATTTCTGAAAATAAACAGAGCATATTTCAAAAATATAATGAATTATAATAAACTTTATGAAAAATATATATGAAGTAGGATAAATATCACTTACATTATCTAAATGAGTTCAACCTGATTAAAAATCAAAAGCGAAAGGCTACTTTCTATGGGTTAGCTTAGCTTAACTACCTATGCAACGCTCGGGAGAAAAATTACCGGAAAAAGTAACATCACCGTATTCATTTCCTTTGTGAAATCAGAGCGCGCGAAACTTATTATTACGATCTACTGCAGATTTTCGCCTGTTGTGTTTGAAACTTTTTGATCGCCCTGTGAGTTTACGTTTCTCATCAAAGATCACGAACGTCGGCGTCGCCAGTTCTTAACAAAAAAAACGGTTGGAAAAATACTACCTACCGGGCGCCGTATAAAGCAGTTACAGTGGTGTATCACTTCGATGCCTGGGTTTAAAATTGGCTGTTGTTGGATAAATAATCTGATGAATAGATATCACTCCCTGATGCTGATAAAAAAAACCTGGATATACGGTCACAGCCTTACTTCACGCGATTGCTTCGAAATCATTCCAACAAAACGAAATATATCAGCGAAAACTCGCAAATGTACTGCAGAGGCAATTGTATCTTCGGGAGAATGTTTTAAAAACATTTTCTAAAATATTTCGGAAATATTTGTACTAATGTTGAATTATTTGTGACAGTGTTGCTTCCAGATTATATTAAGAACAACCACCATTACAAACTTGTTTATGGCAATTTATCATTGATTGTGAATTTGACGTTCTATTTAGAATTTTTCTTTAACCACCGAGGGGGTCAGTTACATTGCAGAGTTTCTTCTTCATGATAGCTGTAAGCCGTTTAGTCAAGAAGTAATAGATTCTCATCATCCCCCAAAGAAAATAGGATAGGAAGAGAATCCCAGACAAAACTCTCAACAAATTTCGCTAAAAAAAAAATTCGATGCTAAAATGAATACAGGACTCGTAAATAGGATATATGGAGAATATAGATATTTTATAAAATATAAGTAAAAAAACTCTAGCGCACCCTGAACCGCTAGAAACACTAGTGTTCGAAAGAACAGTACGAAGAATCGTGCAAGTTTAAGTGCATATTCCACCACATGCGCTGCTTATTACAGCCAAATTGTTTCCAAATGCCACGTTTTTACTTTTGTCTCAAGGAATTGCATTATAACTCATATGGTAGAAGGTTTCAGATATTACCCACTGGCATGGGTTTCAAAGCTTATGAAAGAAAAAACACTTGTTAATTATATTCGTTATCAGATTGCTTATTTCACCAAACTTTGAAAGCAGGCATCTCATATAACATCAATGAAGAATATGCCTTCAGTGCCTGCAGCACTGTAACTGAAGTTGGTGTTTGGGGCTGCGATCCGAAAAATTTGCCAGAACTTAGGGAATTGAAACATCGGTTATTTATTTTCATTGTAAATGTTTCTGGTATGAATACTAACTGTAAGCATTTATTGATACAAAAGTAGCAGACAACCGACTCGTGCTGGCAACCTTTCGCCAGTATCAAAGCCAAAGAATATATCACATCTGCTTCCACGTTGTTATATTACATTCGAAGTTATAGGATTATAAAGAAATTGAGGGTTACCTGCAAGCGAGTTTTTTCAAATAATCGAAAGCTTAATATTTGCTGTTTATTGTCACTACAATATCATTACCATTTGAAAATTCTACGATAAAACCGCTAAATAAAGATATTGCAAACAAACACAAAACTAACAATAGCTGGCAACTATATAATGGCTTTTCAACCAAATTTGGCCTGAATAATGCTTATGGTAGGTTTTCATTCATTGTATGAAATTCGTATTGATTTCATGACTGCACTGGAAGTTATAGGGCAAAAAGTTTTATTTTCCTGAGAAGAATTTTCAAAACCAAAGAGACACAAAAATTACCATAGCTGGCAGCCACCAAATCGAATTTTTCAACCAAATTTCTATCAAATAGAGTTTAAAAAAAGGTTCAGCTACTGTGTTCAATTTCAATGAAAATCTGGTTACTAATTCACATTTTCATAGGGCAAAAAGCAGTTTTTTTTTCTTTGCTAATTTTTCAAGATTGGCCACCACTGGCACAGAGTTGCCCACAATTCAAAATCGCTTCTACCAGACCTGGTTCTACTTAAGTCCAATGCATTCTGTAAATTTCAATGGTATCTGATTATTGGTTCGTGAATTCCCGTGAACAGAAGTTTTTGATGCTAAAAATATAGGTTAACAGAGAAAGGGTTACCGTTCTTGTCCGACATGAAATTTCCAAAGTTTTACTTTGAACGTGTAGATAAAGCATAAGATTTGTGTACAGATTGGGTTTATTGTAAGAAACGGACATTTTTAGGATATTCGATAATTTGAATGTTTTCACTTCCAAATTTTTATTTTTTCAAATTTAAGACACCAAAATTATCATAGCTGGCCAGCTCCAACCGAATTTTTCAACCAAATTTCTATCAAACGTGGTCTAAAATAAGGTCCAGCTACTGTGTGAATTTCGTCAAAATCGAACGATTCAATCAGAATTTATAGGGCTTAAAGCAGTTATCTTTTTTAGTGATTTTTCAAGATGGCATCACTTGGCACAGAATCGCCCGCATTTCAAAATTACTCCTATCAGACCTGGTCCTATTTAAGACCAATACAAATCCTGCAAATTTCAATTAATTCTGCTCATCGAGATCGTGAGTTTCCGTGAACAGAAGTTTTTGATGCTAAAAATATAGGTAAATTGGGCAAGGGTTTACCAGCGTTGCCCGTAATACCATATAAAATTTTTTTTTGGTCTATGTAAAAAAAGCACGAAATTTACATATGAATGGCTTTTTTGTGAAGAAACGGCATTTTTTCAAGGAGAGACGATAATTTGGAGGTTTTCACTTTTCAGTGCTTGCCCTTGACTTCCGGGTTGCCAAGCCACGCTCATCAAAAGCTCTTCACGAATGTACAACTGAATAATACCAATATGTCCTTCAAATTTCGTAATGATTGAATAGCTCTGTAAAAAGTTATCGCAAATTTAAAAATTTTCAATTTTTCCCCGTTCTCTTTTTAGGCACCCAGCGCACACATGGGGTTAAAAAATTCCAAAACATTATCCGATTCACATGTAAAACACGTTTCGAAATTTTATTTTGTTAACTTTATTTTGTGCAAAACTTATTTGTGTACGGAATAATAGGTGTATTAAAAATATCACTAAAATGGCCGCCGGCGCCGAAGGGGTTAAAGATTTTTAACTTTTTCTGAGACCTGGCACTATTTCTGCATATACACCAATGTGTCCTAAAAATTTCAGTTCAATCGGATGGCGCATTCCTGAGATTTTTTCACTGAAATTTTTTGATGATATATATATATATAAATATAGAAATATGAATTTTTGGGCCAAAGTGATTTTAAATACTAATGTTCTTCTTCGAACATTAGTAACAAGGTTGGTCCTAGTATTGACACATGAGGAACACCGATGCTAATTATTTGTAATTGCTGTAATTGCTGATGTACTCTTCTCTAGAAAATCATATTAATGTCTATCAAATCCAACACTACTTTCCATAAACTTAACTCATCGTTTATTGATAGTTTTTTCAACCTTCAACCTTCTTGACGCCATTGATTTCAACCTTATCAGTTCATTCTATGGCAATGATTTACAGCAAGTTATATCGATTTCTAACCAGAATGGTAAGTGGTTAGATTTAATATTTATCAATTTTTATGACGAGGTGGTGGTTAGTGCAAACTACTGACGCCGAGAATCTTTTCTCTAATACTCTTCATCACTCCGCTATTACCGTTGAACTTTCCACTTATCAATATTGCTTTTAACCAATCATACAATAATGAAATTGTATTTGATTTTCATAATGCGGCGTTTTCCAATGATGGAGTGAGCTTTCGCCGAATCTCAGAGTAAAGCTGGCCTGTTCCCAATGATAGATTTTCGAAATTCGAAAATTGTGATGACATTTTTGTGCTTTGAAAACTCAAAGCTGTAGCACTCATGCTTGCTAGTTTGGGGGCATTTTATGAAAAACTAATATAATCGGATTTTTTTCCTAGATTTCTTGAAAAAAAACGATTAAATCGATCAAATTAGCTAGTAATTTGTATAACATCTCTAATAATTTTTAATACATATGTTATGTAAATAATAAATTTAGATGTTAAATAAATTAATAATTTGAATGTTCGCCTTGGAGTTTAAATACGATAAATTCACTTTTAGAACTAGGCCGTGTTTCCAATGCTGGCTTGAAGTGTAATGTATCTGCGTACGCATTAGCTATCATGAACTAAAACTACCCCTTTTTGGATTTCTTTACTTGTTGATCGTTCGATATCGACTGAACTTATCCTGCGTGATTTAGTATCAGGAATTTCTGTAGGAATAAAATGAGTGGACAGTAATCGGTGCTGCCATTCTTTAATTATTTCGAAGCAAATGATTTTGGGACAGGTTTGGGTGAAGGTAAAAGTACGTTTGGAGTTAATTGTGCAGATGGAGGTAACTGAGCTGAGCGTATTAATGTCATGGAAAATTACTCTTGGCCATTTACTAATTTCCAGTATTTTTGGTGAGCAAAAAGCACACTACGTCACTTTGAATCCAACATTTAGCTGACAATGGCGCTTAAACGATGCGAATTACTTTGGATGAAAAAAAATTAAACCATGCTCAGATTACTTGGCTGGAATGCACATGACACCATGGCCAACGACTTTATTACAATTCGATCAAGAAAGGCCGACTCATTTACCATTTAGGTATGTGCAATGTGCTGTAGTTTGCCAAGGAATACTTCAGCAGATTTTCAAATTATCATTGATGCTGAACATTAAGTAGGTCTGTAGCAGATAGATTTGATTTTCTTCGAAAGGCACGTAATGATATATGTTTATGGTATGTACTTTTATGATATTATAAAAGTAATACAAAATTCTAATATGGGATAATCATGTATAACAATTTTTTTCAATCGATGTGTTATTGATTGTGTTTTATAAAGGCAAACTATTCTCATTTAATTCCGTGAATTTAATTTTCAGCAGCATCATTGTCTTTATCAAGGACTATATTGCTTCACCTTTAAATATCAAAAACTATGGTAACGTTAATAAAACGTAATAATTACAATATTTCACTCGAAATTTTGATGAGGCATTTTATTCTTGACCCCCAGGAGAAAAAAGGCAAATCGAAATCGCATACGCCTTTGGTTTGTCCATTTGCCGGCAATGCCTACTCCAACCTCACAACTTTGAACACATGAAATCATTCGAATTTGAATTTCGAAGGTACAACGACATCTGTCGTAACACATATTTGAATTTAATTTTCAATAACTATTTTTATCACAGATGGGTTATGAATTTGTTTCATTATTGATTTCAATGCACAAATCATTCATCCAACTGTATTTCTATGACATTATCTATTTTTTAACGCGGAAAACAACACTTTACACTTCATTTTAAGCAGAGCTTTCAGGCAAACGCCCTTCTATTGAAAAGTAGTAAATTTAAAAATTCGAAAATGTCCGAAAAGCTTCACGCTGTAGTTGAAATAGGTCCCACTCTATAGAGTTCAACCACAGATTTTAGAGATTGATTAGAGAGAGAGGAAGATATGTGAAAGTGCATGAGAGCAAAAGTGTACGCAAACACAATTTCACTCCAAGCCAGCATTGGAAACGCGTCATAATGCTGACTACGTAAGCGTTGAAAATTATCTGGATACCATAGAATGGTCAAGGTCCATCTCAACGCTAGATTTGAATGGACTTGTTTCTTTTTTCTACGAAAAAATCTTTCAAGCCACTAACACTTATGTACCAAAGATAAAAAAACGCAATAAACGTTCTGAGCCATGGCTTGACAATAATTTGAGACAATTAAGGAACCGACGAACAAACTTTATAAAGCAATTAAAAATGATTGCAATATCAGCGTAGGGCTAAAGGAAAGCTACGATCTTTTATCCAAAGAATTCTCAATTAAATCTCGGGAAGCATATGAGCTTTACGTGAGTTTAATGGGTAACAAAATTGTAAATTACCCGAGAAAGTTTTTTGATTTCGTTAATATGAAACGAAAAACGACTGGCTATCCCGCTTCTATGTTCAGAGGGAACACTACATCTTCGCTTCCACAGGAAATCTCCAACTTATTTGCAGATCACTTTCAAGATTCCTTCTGTCCTCTTTCGATCCCTACAATAAATTCAACTGTCTGCCCTACCCAAACTTTATCCACACCATTCATTGAGGGAATCATTCTAACAAAAGAGGCAATTGCAATCGCTATCCAAGAGCTAAACATTAATAAAGGACCTGGCCCTGACCTAATACCTCCCTGCTTTGTGATACAGTGTATCAATCAATTGATAACCCCTCTGTATATAATTTTTAACAAGTCGCTGTCATTAGTCGTATTTGCATCCTTTTGGAAATCTTCCCATCTTACGCCTATTTTCAAAAGTGGCGATAAAAGATCTATTGAAAACTATCGAGGCATCGCTATTCTCTCAGTGATCTCCAAACTCTTCGAGAAGCTCGTCTGCGATCAACTGACTTTCATAATAAGTCCCCTTCTCAACCAACAGCAACATGGGTTTAGAAAAGGCAGGTCAACTACCACGAATCTCATGATTCTGGTTTCGGACGTCCTTTGTGAGACGGAAAAGAGAAACCAGGTTGATGCGATTTATACTGATTTCAGTAAGGCCTTCGACAGAGTCGACCATCAAATTTTGACACAGAAATTACTTAATTTCGGTATATCTGGCTGCCTACTTAACTGGCTTAAATCTTATCTTTGTGACAGAACCCAGATTGTCAAATTGCAAGGAAAATTTTCAAAAACAGATTTTGCTCTGTTGGGGGTGCCGCAAGACAGTCATTTGGGCCCTCTTCTCTTTAATATTTTCATTTCGGATCTATCTAGGATTTTATTTGATACCCCACACCTCTTCTACGCTGATGACTTGAAATTGTACCACACTATCAAAACGCAGTCCGACATTGATTTTCTTCAATCAAAACTTGTATCTCTCGAACTGTGGTGCCTCCTGAATAAACTAAATCTCAACGTCGAGAAGTGTCGAGTGATAAGTTTCTCCAGGAAAAATAGTGTAATAGCCAATTCATACTATCTTGATAGCAACGAACTTATTAGGGTTGAACATATCTTAGACCTAGGTGTAACCCTAGATACCAAATTGCGCTTTAATTTGCAGATCGACAAAGTTTTGTCGAAAGCGAGCAAACAATTAGGTTTCATTAAGAGGCGCGCTAAAGAGTTCAAAAACATTTGGGTTACTAAGTCTCTATATACATCACTAGTGCGGCCTCTACTGGAATACGCCTGCATAGTCTGGTGCCCAGCTTTTCAACTACACAGCGACAGGCTCGAATCAGTTCAGAAACAATTTTTGCTTTTCACCTTGAGGCACCTCTGTAATCCAAACCACTTTAGTAATCTTCCCTTTTACGAATACAGACTTGGTCTTTTAAACCTTATGACTCTTTCATCAAGAAGAACCATAATTAGCGCATGCCTAGCCTTTGATGTCATTAACGGAAAAGTTAGTATAGGAGCTCTCTCTAACCGAATTACTTTCAACAATCAAACAAGACGGACTAGGCATACAACCCTCCTTAAGGAATACCAGCACCTTACAGTTTATGGGTATAATAAACCCATCAATAGGTGCTGTAGAACATTCAACACTGTAAGTCATCACTATTCTTCAGGTATCACCAAATCTACTTTCAAAAATAACTTGACAAAGGCCCTTTTAATTTCTTAACCTACTTATTTGCATATTCTATTGTAATATATATTGTATCATGCCTTGTTTGGCAAATAAATAAATAAGTAAACTTGTTAGAGCAATCGTCCTGTAATTAAAGAGATCTGTGTCAACACCTGATTAATGAATAGGAACAGGATTAGTAGGTTCAAAAAAAAGTGACTTTGAATTTAACGAAATGTTCTGCCTTTCAAAATTGTCAGCACTAAACTTAGTTTTTAAGTCCTTAGAAAGTTTTTCACCTACAGAGCTGAAATGATCAACCACATTTTTGGCAGTGAATGAGAGTTGGTTTTGTTTGTCCTATTGCCTAGCAAGAGTTCTTGATTAGTGAATTTCCAAACTCTCCTAAATCTCTCTCAGCAGAAGCAAGTTGTTTCCCCATATAGTACTTCTTATCAATTCTAACCATTGATCATACTCTATTCTTCAAAGATTTGTAATCAGATCTTAGTTAAGCATCATGTGGATTCACCACGTGATTTTTTGGGGTAAGCTGATTTTTTGAGGTTTTTTCTAACAATGCTCTTTATTTAAAAATGTCATCTCCCAACCTGCAATAGATTTTCTTAATGAGGTCATTATGTGTATTCAAGGCGGCCACAAATTTTATCATCCGATTCACCGTATAGAGGAAGGCGTTTTGAGCCTTACCACAATACCCAACAATAACTTCTATAAAATGAGAAAACGAATTCTTTGTAACAGTATAATTTATTATTAACTTATTACAATAAGTGTTGAAAAGGTCACCTTCCTTTTCAATACAAAGCTCTAATCTGCGAGCTAATGACTGTATTACTTTACTGGAATTATAAATATTACTTCTTATGAAGTCATATGCGGACTGAATTCTGCTTCAAAAGTTTTCTCTTGAGTTCACAACACAACCATAAACCACAGTTTATGGGTCCACACCCCCCCCAAAACGGAAGTTCAAAGTTTTTGATTCTAATGGCTGTTGACTGTTGATTATTGTATGTTGTTACGGGATATATATATTGATATATATATGTATCTATAATAGGGAATATAAAATATATATATATATATATATATATATATATATATATATATATATATATATATATATATATATATATATATATATATATATATATATATATGCATATATATATATATAAATATATATATATATATATATATATATATATATATATATATATATATATATATATATATATATATATATATATATATAATAGGGAATATAAAAACTTTATTTATTATCATAATAATTGACTCTAAATTGAAGATTGAGTCACAAAAATGTTCAAGCATGTATGAATTTTCGAGGCTTTTTGAAAAATTCTTGAAGAATTTCGTTCAATGCGAGTATGGATATTCAAAGAAGCAATGCCATTCAGGCACTCCTGTCCCATCGTATTCTTCAAGTAGTTTTTGATTCTTCTCAACGTCGAAAATGATCGTTCTGGAGTTCATGTAGTTACAGGGACTATACTAAAACTCGTAAAATTTTATTAACATTTTTGAATGTAAAGTAAATGTAAAGCAATCCCACGACAACCCTCGTACGGGTCTAGGGGTTGAAACTGGTAGAGAGCTTCATTACAATTTATTTAATCATTGTGAATACGAGTGTGGAGTGATTAGTTCCACGACTCACTTTACCCCCGATTTAAATCAGGTAGCTAATCAGAGCTAGGTGAACTCAAAGCTTGGTGCGTGGACCCTCGTCCAAACCTGGATTCGAACCAGAGACCCCACACGCAAGAAGCCAGTGCTCTATCCACTAGGCTACTCAAGATTTCAACATTTTTGAATGACTCGCTATTAATTATCTGAAAAATACCGTAAGTTTAAGTTTTGCACATAACTTTTTCTGCACGTAAAAATTCTAATCGAAAAATATTTACCAACAAAGCATCAAGTACATTTTGCAATTCGTTGTTTCCACATTCTGACATGCATTGTGCAATTCGTTGTTTCCACATTCTAAGATGAAATTCTCCTCTGAGCAATCCAATATCTCTTCATAAAATTTATAAAGGTCTGTGCATTTTTTTTGATCAAATTCTTGTTTGAGGAACAATTGTCCAAAACTTTTAAAGATAGATTTGTGTTCTTCGAGCCAACTTTTTAGATGAGAAATGAATGTATCGAGGAACGGAATGTAGAATGCAATTCTATAATAATCTTCCAAATTTTTGGCTTCAACGTTTCAACGGTTTTTTGCCGAATACAACGAGTTGGCAATTTCATTGTGAACTCGAATTGGGAACAAATTTTAGCAACATGTTCAAAAATAACATGGAAAGAAGAATATGCATTTTCTCGCTTCTCCGTGCATTCATTCGAAGCGTCATCTACTAATTGGGTGACTTCGCCTAGATCTTGGTTTTTCGATTGAAATTCCCGACTCAAAGGCAGAACAATCGAATTGACCGATTCCATAATGTGACAGGCGATTTGGAATTCAATCGTCAAAATCGCAATCAAAAGTTGCGTTGCATTTTGTGAAGTATCACGATCATTCCACGTTTTTATTTCTTCTAATGCCTCAATAATGGCCGGCTGCAATTCCATGTACATTGCAATTGCTTCATGAGACTAAGCCCACCTTGTAGGACAAGTAGACTTAAATTTTTCTTTCTTTCTCTCACTTTTTTTTTATTTTGGAAAATTCTTTCTTCACAATGTCCTGTCTTTTAGGCCAGTGGAAAAATGTTTGACTTGATCCGATAGTTTCCAATGCGTTATTTATTCCAGATACTTTGCAAGCTGCATTAAGAGCCAAATTGAAGCTATGTGCGGCACAATGTACATAAATTGCAAGAGGGAAGTACGATCTCAGACAAGCCTGTGCACCACTAAATTTGCCACTCATTGCTGGAGCTCCATCGTATCCGTGACCATACGTAAATGGACAATCGACGCCGACATCATGTAAATAGTTTCTGACTAAATCCGCCAAACCTTGTCCAGAAACGTTGGTAACTGGCACAAATCCAAGAAAATCTTCGCAAATATTCAACTTTGAGTCCAAGTATCGAATGCAAATGGAAAATTGTTCTATGCTTGATATGTTAGTCGATTCATCTAGTAAAACTGACCGATTTCTCTCTTCTTTTATTTTCTGGGACGGATTGTGTATCAAGCCGAGTGAAATACGAAAATAAAGTCCCCTTCATGTTATCAATTTTCCAATAGCCAGATTTTTCAACATAGCCTATAAATTATCAAATACACCTCTTGGGTATAATTAACCACCTGGTGGGAAAAAAAGGCGTAACTACTAATCATCTACTCGGGAACAAGAGCATGAGTAGTTGGTAGCAGCCAGAAGTACTCGCAAGTACTAAATAGTACGAATGGAACACGGGCATTGACAACTGACAGGCTTACCGATGGAAACGGGAAAACTTCGACAAGAATTTGACAAGACAGTGCTGCTATCGGGGGTGTGTTCATTGTGCATGCTATAGCTGCTTCAAAAGCATAGCAAAGCATAACTTTAGCAAGTGTCAAAATTTGAAGTAGCTAGGTGAAGCAGCTATGGATATTGGACAGCCAAGAGCTGCCACGAAGGTCAGCAAATTCAAAAATACTTTTCCAAATTTTTTTTTCTAACTTTAATATTTGTGTTTTCGTGGATTAGTTCAATACTTCCATTGTACTTTATAAATTGTATAAAATTAATGAATTTCCAACATACAGCTGCAGAAACCATTAAAATTTTCCTAACATATCTAAAACGTATCACTTATTTCCGGCTTTTGACGCCATATATGTGAAAAATAGCAAAAAATAATCGTTGAAAATTTGATGGCACATGAATGAGTGCACCCGGCCTTTTGCGCTTTATGCTCGCCTGCTAAAAACTCAAGATGAGCTGCACTGTGTGAAAGCCGACTTAGGTTAGTTAGGTTAGGTTAGTAAAGAGGGCTGCCGGGAAACGCGGCTTGCATTAGGCCACCAGTTTGGGGCCATTTGCCACCCTCCGCTGGCTTTTTAGAGCTGCCAGGTGACCGCTTCGCCAAACTGGATCAGCTGACTCAGCGTGACGGTACCAGCCACCTCTGCTAACCCTTGAAAGTGGTATGCACCAAAAATTTTGAGGCGTTTATTATTGAGGGCCGGACAATCGCAGAGAGTATGCTCGATGGTGTCCTCTTCCATCTCGCACCTCTTGCATAAACTGCTGGATGTCAGTCCCATTTTCTTCGCATGAGATGCGGTAAGGCAGTGCCCTGTGAGCAAGCCGACCGTGGTTCTCAAGCAGTTCCTGCTGAGCTTGAGCAGTTTCCTGCTTTTGCTTGGATCAGGTGATGGCCATAATATCCTGGCCACCCTGCAATCCAGCCTGTTTTCCCATTCGGACTTTAGTTTGGCCCATATGGCGGCATCAAGTTTGTTTGTGGCGTCCGCGATTGACCGAGGTACAGTGATGCAGGGGCAGTTGCTAGCTCCTGAACCTTTCCTCGCCAATTCATCAGATTTTTCGTTGCCTATGACCCCACTATGCCCTGGCACCCACATAATCCGGATAGGAATATGCCTTGCCTTTTCATTGAGAGCCACTCTGCAAGCGTTAACAGTTTTTGAAGAACATCTGTAAGACGCAAGAGTGAGAATGGCTGCCCTACTGTCGACGCAAATGGTCATTGGTCTGGTTGATATTCCGCTAATGGACTCAACTGCCATGCGTATAGCATGTAATTCAGACTGAAAGACGGTAGCATGGTCCGACAGTCTACACCACAGTTTAAGGCTCAAATCCGTAGAAAACACGCCCGAGCCAACTCCTGTGTCCGTCTTTGACCCGTCCGTGTAAATCCAGGCGCCCCTATCGGTGGTAGCTTCCTTTTTCTTCCAGTCTGTTCTTGTGGGTATCTTGACCTGGAAATTCCTGCCAAGATGTATTATTTTGCTCATGTGGTCCGTGTCTTCTGCAACGAGTCCAAATCTTTTGCGGCATTCTATAAGAATACCGCTGTGGCCCCACTGATCTGAATCGTTCCACATGCCAGAACTTTTAGCGCGTATCGCCGCTAAGCTTGCGCTTCTAAAGATGAATCGATCTAGGGGCATGAGTCCCAAAATCATTTCCAACCCAGCCGTTGGGGCGGTTCTTAAAGCGCCCGTAATACATATGCAAACTAATCTTTGCAGTGTTGTTAGCTCCTTGATATTAGTTTTACTCTCCGCTGCTTTCCACCACACGACCGCTCCATACACCAAAATCGGCCTGACTACACATGTGAATATGTAATAGGCCGCCCTAGGTTTAAGACCCCAGGTATTGGAGTAGGCGGACCGGCAAGCGAAAAGTGCTGCGCGGGCCTTACCAATTCTGTGCTTCACGTTAGCCCCCCAGTTCAGTTTCCTGTCTAGTATAAGGCCCAAATATTTAACACTATCAGCAAGCTCCAATGTTATTCCGTTGAGGTTAGGCGTGGCAATAGCCGGTACCCTGTGTTTCCTTGTGAAGAGCATAAGTTCGGTTTTTGTCGGGTTTGCCCTAAGACCGACTTTTCTGGCCCAGATTTGAATATGGTCCAGCGCCGATTGCATAAGGTCCGACAAAGTTTGTGGGAACGCACCCCTCACAAGTACCACAATGTCATCGGCATACGCCACTACCTCAAAGCCACTGGCCCTTAACTTCTCCAGTATTTCGTTGACTGTCAGGATCCAGAAAAGGGGAGATATAATCCCTCCTTGTGGTGTTCCGGTACCGACTGTTCTTTCCGCTTTGGCCTCCAAAAAGGTAGCCTCAATCCGCCTGCTCTTGAGCAAGTCAGATGCCCAGGTCGCCAGGGTTTTATCCACTCCATATCGAGCCAAGGCATCAATGGTACTCGCGACAGTGACATTATTGAAGGCCCCCTCAATGTCTAAGAAGGCTGCCAACGTGAATTCCTTCTGCCATAAGGATTTTTCTATTGTACGGACAACTTTGTGTAATGCCGTATCTACTGATCTGCCCGCTAGATACGCGTGTTGATCAACACAGATTCTCGCGACATCAATCGAGCTTTTGATGTGCAGATCAACAAGCCTCTCTAGTGTTTTGAGCAGAAACGATGTTAAGCTGATTGGTCTAAAGTCCTTCACGTAATGATGATTCAACCTACCAGGTTTCGGAATGAAAACCACTCTAGCTTTTGTCCATTGCTCGGGTACTACCCCGAGGCGGAGGCATGCGGTAAAAATACGCTGCAGAATGGGAATGATGGCCTTGTCTGCTTTTTGAAGCATGATAGGTGATATCTCATCAATCCCTGTAGCTTTGTAAGGTCGGAATGTGCCAATAGCCCATTCAATCTTGACCTCGTCCACTACTTCCTTGATCAGCCGCTCAGACGCCCGGTGGGTTCCGCGAAGTACGTCACTACGCGGTGTCACGCAGGCTGATTCTGGAAAGTGAGTTTCCAGTAGCAAGTCCAGCCACTCTTTCGGGTCCTCCACCCAATCCCCGTTTTCCCTTCGCAAAAGCGTAGGTACGCCGGGGGTTACGCTTAGAACCTTCCTGATTCTGGCAGCCTCTGTACCTCCTTCAATGTTCTCACAGAATTCCCTCCATGAGTCGCGCTTGGCTTGTCTAATCTTCTTTTTGAAAAGCGACAGCTCTTGCTTGTAACGATCCCAGTCAGCCACGTTTCCGGAACGCCTTGCGGTGTTAAACGCCCTTCGTGTGCGACCTCTAGCCTCTGTGAGTTCGCCATTCCACCACAAGGTAGCGTTCTTCCTTACGGGCTTTTCCGGACACACGTCTTTGAAATCTGACACTAAGATTCCCGTTAATCGGTTCACCTGCTCGTTCAGCCGTCCTGGACTCGTCAGTTCCAGATCGTCTAGTGCTCTGAGGTGTCTATTTGTTTTCCTTGAGTAAACTTCCCATTGTGCTGTTCTCGGGTTCCGTACTTTTTTAGGTGAAATAACAGAACAACCGATATTCCAGCATAGCCACTGGTGGTCCGAGAGCGATGGCAGGTTATAAACCTGCCAGCTGTGGACACTTTTCATTATGCTTGGAGTTGCCAGGGTAATATCAATTACCTCAGCCCTGTTCTTAGTTATAAATGTAGGTTTGTTACCCATGTTGAGGATGTTGAGGTTGGTTGACGTTAGAAATTCTAGCAAACTCCTACCTCTCTCGTTTATGTTGGTGCTTCCCCATATTTCGTGGTGAGCATTTGCGTCACAGCCGATAACAGCATCCGTTGTCATAGCCGCTACTGCCAATCTTCTCAGTCCGGGCGTGATGGGATCTATGTCGTATGGTAGATAGACCGCCGACAACAGGCACCGCTTCGTGCCGCTACCAGCGATCCCCCACTCCACACACACTGTGGTTGTATCCCCATCACAAAGCTGCGGAATCAAGATTGCTTTCACCTCTTTTTTGGCGACAATACAAGTCCTTGTCTTGTCCCTTCCTTTTAGCTGGAACACACTGAGGCTGGTGCCGAATCCACAAGCCACATTCTTGTACAGAAGCGGCTCCTGTATCAGTGCGATGTCAGCGTGCCCCCGACTGAGATGCCGAAGCAGATTGGCCGTCGCCCCTCTACTGTGGTGCAGATTTGCTTGGACCACTCGCACTTCGGCTACCCTCAGTCACCTTCTCCGCTCCAACTTTCAAGGTGATCCTCTTCAGACCGAAGTGAATCAACCCGTTGTTGGCCCGTACTTGATCCGCGGACTCCCGATCGATACCCAGCACAAGCACTAACTCAGCTGCACCAGTTAAGTCAGGCTCCGCAGATTGGTTAGTTAGTTTAACAGCCTGGAATAATCTCCAGCCTGAAACTTTCAGATTGGGGTTCTGTCTTTTTAGCAGAGACAGAGCCTCCGAAGAGTTCGAGTGGGGCACCGCCACCTTCGCTGTAATTAGCTTGGGCACGGATGTCTCCTCCACTACGTCCAAACCTGGATGGTCTGCAGAAATCTTCAGGACGGTAGACCGAAGCCATTCCGTCGAGAAGACGTCACTACAAGTCACCGCAATGTGGCCGCGAACAATGTTACAGCCTTCAAAGCGAGGTGACCCTTCTTCCGTTGACATGGCAAACCTGAGGAGTTCCTCGGTGATCCATTTAAGAATCACCTTGGCCACGTCATCTTCAAGTCTCCATTCCAGGGGTTCCTGCTTGTCAACGACGGCCAGCTTAAGGTGACTGGCCGCTACGTCCCTAAAGGAACGAACTGCCGTCTCCTGTCGTGGCCTCTTCGTCGATTTACCTCTCGGCGAGGTTAACTCCTCTGAGCGTTGGCGTTTACTTGCAGCCGCTGCAGCAGGTTTCACTTGGGCAACCTCGGGTTTCCCTTTGGATTCCAGTGTCACCGTGCTACTGGCCGCTCGTTTTGCCTCCCTCCTTCTGAAGCGTTGGGCATTCCGCTTCCTCCTTTTGGTGGGATCAGCTGCCGCCACCTTCACAGTAGACTGCAGATCTTTGGAGGCACCACCTCCAGTCTTGGTTACAGCTCTGCTGAGTGGCTTAGCCGCCGCTTCCTTCCCGGTGACCTGCAAGCCTTTCAGCTTGCCGCCTCCGTTCTTGGTCACAGCTCTGCTAGAAGCCGGCTCAACCGCCGCTTCCGTTGTACTGGCCAGTGAATCTCCAGACCCGCCGCCAGACTGCTGAGTAGCTGCTCTGCTGACGGGTACCGCTACGTCCATCGGACTCACAGTAGATCCCGCGGCGGGTTCCCCATCTAGCTTCAGGGCCCGCAATCTTTCGATCGTCTGACCCTGACTGAAAGCCGACTTAACTCGAGTTGAGTTGAAGTGTTTAAAAGCCCGTATTTAATTTATGCTGTCACTATTTTCAAATTTATTCCTCATCTCCCGTGTCACAAAAGCACAAAAACTTCTTTTCATTTCAATATCCAATTGAAAATGACGTTTGAACTGCATATCAGCTTTGTACGCACGGCCATTTTGCCTTAGCTACTTTCTTGCTATCCTCCAGACTGCGTGCAGCAAATAGCTGCTACCTTAGCAACTATGCCGGAATCTTGGACAGCCCGACTGTCAAATAGTAAGCATCAGAAAGTAGCTATTTTGTGACATTGGACAGCCGGAGCTGCTAAAATAGCTGCTAATAGCTGCTACAGCATGCACACTGAACACACCCCGGATTGTCGTTGGCGTGGTATCCAAAATATTAAACACGTAAATTCATAAATGATATTTGCTATGCGAATGCTACTAACGACGGCAACCGCTGTGCCAACTCCGAAACAAAAACTATCGAATAGGGTCTCCAAACTAAGGAAAGATATATGTATGTCAGGGGCGGCTCGTCGTTGTACGCAAAGGAAGCAGTGCTTCCCTTGCTAAATATTCCCTATACAAGAAAAATAGCTTAACAATACATATTGAAATTCAAAGCAAATCAATTGATTTTATATGAACTAGCATCCAATATCAATAATTATATAATTTACGTAACTCAAAACACTATTTATCTCCCACACGAGATAGTTCTCACAGCCAAAGTGCCTTAAAAGTAGTTTTACAGCAACGCAATAAGATATCTTGCGTTTGAGTGAAAGCTTCAAGCATCTGGTACCATTCTAAGCCAGAACGCTCAGTTCATTGCAGCGTATTGAAATATGCTACACAGAACACTAAAGTGATCTTGCCTCAATGCACGTACCGTGATGTGTGCATACACCCCATTGCAAGCATCACGCAATCGATGGTCTTAAACACTTCGCAATGAATGTTCCCGAATAGCAGCGCGGACGCTGCTCAGCTCACCGCGTCTTCCTGAGTAGAGAAAATCAAAAACCCCTCGCTTATTCAGCCGCTAAATGGCCCAGAAATATTTGTGAATGGACGCAGCACGATATGTAGCGTACTCTGTTTGGTTTCTATTTCGCTACAGAACTTGGAGCTGGTATGCTTTGGGTGAATGAATTTAGGATGTTATTTGTATGTATGAATACTGTAATGAATTCGTTGTTTAACACAAGATGTTATTTGCATGTTTCGTTTCTGTAATGGATTTATTACTGAGTTCAAGAGTTAAATGTTTGCTGCAGATTGAAATTCTTTTGATTTGTCTGTTTGTTTCTTTGTGCTGAAAGTGCGTAAGTTAGTATTGTAATGATTAAAGAAAGATAGTGGCTTTTCACTTAAATAGTACAAGAGTATTAACGTTCGGCATGCAACATGAGGTTATTTCAACCTTAAATCTTAAAGACATGAAGCTGATTTTATGGAAGAGGTATGAAAGTATTTTTTTAAATAAATGCTTTGTGTTTTATTATTACTTGTTTATACAAAGTATAAAAGAAATATTTGAGCACGTTCTGTTTAATATATGTATACACAGAATAGATAAAATGCTCTATGAGGTAAATCTAACCCCACCTTGTATGGGTGAGGAGTTATTTTCACGTTGTTTGATGAAGGTTTCATTCATTTTGTCTTGAAAACTGAATTTAACCATAGAAAATCTATTGCGGTATATTTTTCTCTTAGACTATGGGAATAGATAAAAGTACTTTATAGATTCGTGGTGACCAGGACCACTAATTTTCACTTTTTATTAAAAAAAATAGTTCTAATTTGCAATATGTTGCATTGTAATTTGTAATCTTGCATCATTTAAATATTGCTGAGATTGATGGTGATCATAATGAGTAGAAAAGTCACTGAATCAAACAATTGGAAAATGAATGCAACTTTTGATGTATTTGCTGCGCTGAAATTCTTACTTGTTTATTCTGGAAAACTATGCAAAAATATATCTGGTTCCCCGAATCTTAAAGACACGAGCCGCCACTGATGTATGTACACTTCGAAATGAAAAAACCCCCTCTAAGACCGAATCCTGGATCCGCGCCTGATCTTACTGAACCTTCAAACGATACGTGTCGAAATTTGACAGCAGTCCGATCATTAGTTTGTGAGATAGTGCGTTTTGAGTGTAGCTACTTTTGTTATTTGAAAAAAGATGGAAAAAAAAGAATTTCATGTGCTGATAAAATATTGCTTTTTGAAGGGAAAAAATACAGTGGAAGCAAAATCTTGGCTTGATGAAGAATTTTCGGGGTCTGCACCAGGAAAATCAACCATCACTGATTGGTATGCTAAGTTTAAACGTGGTGAAATGAGCACCGAAGACGGCGAACGCAGTGGACGCCCAAAAGAAACTGTCACCGACGAAAACATCAAAAAAGTTCACAAAATAATTTTTAATGACCGTAAAGTGAAATTGATCGAGATAGCAGACATTGTGAAGATATCATCTGAACGTGTACATCATATCGTTCACGAATATTTGTACATGAGAAAGCTGTGTGCAAAATGGGTGCCGCGCGAGCTCACAATCGATCAAAAGTAACAACGTGTTAATGATTCTGAGCAGTGTTTGAAGCTGTTTAAGCGCAATAAACCTGAATTTTTGCGTCGATATGTAACAATGGATGAAACATGGCTCCATCATTTCACTCCGGAGTCCAATCGACAGTCAGCTGAGTGGACTGCACACGATGAACTGAATCCAAAGCGAGGAAAAACACAACAGTCAGCTGGCAAGGATATGACATCAGTATTCTGGGATGCGCAAAGTATAATATTCATTGATTACCTCCAAAAGGGCCAGACCATTAACAGCGATTATTATATAGCGTTATTGGATCGTTTAAAGGATGAAATCGTTAAAAAACGGCCCTATTTGAAGAAAAAAAAGTGCTGTTTCATCAAGACAATGCACCGTGTCACAAATCAATGAAAACAATGGCAAAATTGCATGAATTGGGCTTCAAATTGCTTCTGCATCCACCGTATGCACCAGATCTGACCCCCAGCAACTTTTTCCTGTTCTCAGTCCTCAAAAGAATGCTCGCTGAAAAGAAATTTAGCGCCAATGAAGAAGTAATCGCCAAAACTGAGGCCTATTTTGAAGCGAAAGACAAATCGTACTACAAAAATGGTATAGAAAAGTTGGAAGATCGCTGTAATAGCTGTATCGCCCTCGAAGGCAACTATGTTGAATAATAAAATCGAATTTTGCCAAAAAAATATGTTTTACTATGGTAGACCGGGGACTTTTCAATTGGCCTGTTACATATATATATATATATATATATATATATATATATATATATATATATATATATATATATATATATATATATATATATATATATATATATATATATATATATATATATTATTACCACTCTAATTCGAGCAACGTTGCCTCCGCCTCCCGATGGAGGGCGAAGGGGACAGTTCCGGTTGGCTAACTCCCGTGGAAACGGGTGTGGGTCGTTTACAGGCGCCACTCGCTTTACAAATTCGTAACCGGAACCGTCTCTTATACCACCGTCTCTAAGCGAGAAATCGACGGCGGGTACTTATTTTTACGATTTTAAATCTTCGCGGTAGCCACTTGATAATCACTGATTCGTCCTGCCAGAAGGGCACAAGGTAACACCAGCACTTGACAATATTAACAACGTTTTATTGATCGCAAATTACTTCCAAGTCTATATCTATCGACGGCGCCGCGTTACCTACTCTACTTCCTCTTAATACAATCACAGTAAGGAAACTTAGCCTACCTTGAATATTATACGCTCTAACTCGCTCGTACACTCTCCACCAAATGGGTGCTTCCCCGAAGCGTCGCTCTACTGCTGCCGTGAGTTAACGTTTATCTGCGATATCGATTCCAATCACACCGGTGCTTCCCCGAATGACAAATATGGCCGTCGATGTTGGCCCAATGGTATTCGCTGCGGCTCAAGTTGCTGTTGCACGCCGTCGCTCGCTTGCTGTGAGCCGTGTTCCTTTAGGCGCTCCGCACCACTTGAATGTTGTCGAAGCTTTTCCCCGTGCTATTTTTTCCTTTCCTCAATAATCCTTGGATTTTTCACACCACTCGCTGTCGACCAATAGCTCAGGATAAATCCTTGTTCCTCGTCACGTCCAGACGGATTCCAATCAGAAAAGAAGAAAATCGGTTACAAAAGAAGGAGCTTGCGCCAACGCGTGCGTGTCTCACCTTGGTTGCCAGAAGAAGAGAGCTCCCAAGCCCTGTCGACTCGCCACGAAACCTTTCCCTAGAGGGATTTCCAACCGCTTCTGCGGTATCTGCGAATTCCGTTGTCCACCAAGTGCTATTGGGATTGGTAATATGCTGGCGGGTGCATTGGCCCATTGCACGCGCATTCGCAAGTGCATTTTCCCGCAGTTCTCGTTGTCGGAGCGCACCCTTTCCAA
This sequence comes from Nemotelus nigrinus, assembly GCA_947369275.1. Classification (NCBI taxonomy): domain Eukaryota; kingdom Metazoa; phylum Arthropoda; class Insecta; order Diptera; family Stratiomyidae; genus Nemotelus; species Nemotelus nigrinus. The sequence continues at coordinate 89,319,250 of OX376375.1, read as the reverse complement.
TTGCCGCTTGGTGGCGGTTCGATCGCTGCCAGTCACCATGTTGACATCCCAACTGTCAGTTGGTATATTTTACTTGTTTTCCCTGTCACCTTGACTAGTATATGAAGGTTGAAAAGAATGGTATTTTTGGCTGTCGTCATTTTCCGCACATTATCCACGGCCACAAAAGGGAATCTTCTCGCGGTAATTGCTTTATAGGTAAGTTTCGTTTCGATTTGCTTGCTTCCTTGCAGGCAATAATCATTTGAATTTACAACAAGCAGCCCTGTTCAATGCCGACATGAATTCATCAGGAAGTCAGGGATCGCTTGATTAGTGTTGTGCTATATGTGGTGCTCGTTTGCCGAAGGCCATAACCGCGTCGGATTAGTTTGGTGGTTCCAGCCATAATTCGTTCCAGCTTAGTGGTTGAATTCATCAAAAATGGTTTGTTGTTTATTGGGTCGAGCCGTCGCCGCTCGTCTTATTTGAATCGCCGGCAATGGTGCGACCTGATAGAAGACAAACTCAGAGCTCGCCGGAGTGTTTGCGTTCATGCATTTTCCCAAATTTCCTTACAATTCTACTTTTGTCTACAATTCTACTTTTTACAATTCTAACCGTACTAAACGTAAATTCTACCGCTCCAAATTCTACAATTCGAATATTTATGTACATTTTCTTTTCCTTTTCCAAACCGATATTTGCTGGCCATATAATACAATAATAATACAATCTACTTTACTTTACTTTTTTACCATTCTAACCGTATTAAGCTTAAATTCTACTGCTCCAAATTCTACACTTCAAATATTTCTGTACATTTTCTTTTTTTCTTCTTAAATTCTACTGCTCCAAATTCTACACTTCAAATATTTCTGTACATTTTCTTTTCCTTTTTTAAAACGATATTTGCTGGCGTTACATTTCCCCCTTCCCCAGAGAATTACGAGGTGATTCTCGTCATTATTCGCGCTGATCAATCTACGTTCGTTGTGAGTTTGAGAACCTAGGTCTTGCATCGCCTATCGGATATGCGCGTTAGCCTTATGCGCGTTAGCCTTATGTTCTACCTTCGATTGTAATTCACAACCATTTCCATCGACAACACATCACACACATCACTCACACTCCTGCCATTTTTACGTACACTATTTCTTCCTCGTTTTATCTTACATGCATTCCTTTACCTGTGTTGTTCCGTTTTCTCCCTTCCTTTTCTTTTTGTTCAGACCCTGACTGATACATGCTCTTAATGTTTTAGGATCTTGTCGAAATGCAGAAGAAAAGTACAGAAAAAGGAAGAACAGGAGGAAGGAAAGAAAAAACAACCAAAAAAAAAAACGCACAGCTGTCTGGGAAGAACCCGTACCAACAGTCCACAGAGGATTAGTGACATTCATCGTTCCGCTGAAATTGGATTAAATACACCTCGGTTGAAAGGTAACATTGTTCTCATACGACCTATATAAATTAGACGCTTGCTATTGTTCTAACCCTACCAATGGACTTAAATTTACCCTCCACCACGTTATGTTAGAGAATATCTACCTATTAATTCCAGATTCAATCTTATTCAATTACATTTAACCACCACCAAGTTTTAATAGAGTGTCATTACTTAATCCCGCCACCTTAGTATTTACCTAATTCAGATTATTGTCCTGTTTACCAACTCGACTACAACTAATTCCTACTATTCTATTCCTAAGTTCTGCCAGGTCGATATCGTCTTCTGATCTCCGTGATTTAATCGAGTGTCGACCCTTTACGCCACATATCGTTTCAGGTCTTTGGAGTGCCAAACCCCCATATCTTTTCCGTCGGCGTCTTCCAATGCATAGGTCCAACCGGATACTTGTTTCCGCACAGTAAACGGTCCCACATATTCCGGTGCTAATTTGGCCGAAAAAAATTTGGAGGCATCAGATAGAACGAAATTACGCCGCCACACCAAATCTTTCGGTAGGAACTTCTCGTCTCGCCGGCGGAGATCGTACCTTGACTTCGCTTTAACCGCCGCTTTCCTCAATCGTTCTCGCACCTCTTCCAGGACCACCTGCAGTCTTTCTGCCTTCTGAGCCCCATTTACGTCCGTGTCCCCTTTACCGTGTGCCTCCGGCCTGCTTAGAGTTCCCGGATGAATAATCATTTCTTTCCCAAAGTTCAAGAAGTATGGCGTAACTTTCATATCTTCATGGGTACAGGTTCTTAGAGCGCAGCCGATTTGTGGAATCACTTTATCCCAATCTCTGTGGTTTTCGGATACGTATGACCGTAACAGTTGCTTGATGTTTTGGTTCACCCTTTCCGCGGGATTCGCCTGTGGGTGGTAGAGTGCCGTGAAGCGCAGCGTTATTCCGTGAGTTTCGGCCATCCTTGCGAATTCCTTTGAGCGGAATTGAACTCCATTGTCGCACACCAGCACTCGTGGGACTCCAAACACAAACAGCACATGCTCCTCAAGAATACGCTTTACAGTGGTTCCCGTTGCCTTCCTCACAGGAAATATTAGCGGAAATTTCGTAGCATAATCTACCACCGTCAAAATATACATGTATCCGTGCGACGAACGGGGTAGCGGACCTACTAGATCCACACAGATCATCTCCCAGGGCGATGTTATTTCCCCAACCCTCGATACCATATGTCCAGTTGGTTGCTTTCGCTCCACTTTCACCGACTGGCAAACCTTGCAACGACTGACATACTTTTGTACATCCGCAGCCATCTTCGGCCAGTAGTAACTCTGACCCAGTCGGTCTAATGTCTTTCGTACCCCCAAATGACCTGCTGTGGGCGCGTCATGGCACTGAAACAAAGCTGTTGAGCGTTCCGCGGACGGAACTACCCTCTTCCAGGCAACGTCGGACTGGAGTTCTGGGTATCGCCCTTCCACATGTTTCCACAGATGGCCATTACTGATCCGCCAATTTGGGAACCGATCTGGATCCTCTTCTACTTCTTTCTTCATTTTCTCATACCAACGATCGTTCTTGATTTCGCCTCCTCGCACCTCCGCCACCTCGATGGACCGTGAGAGAGCATCTGGGACCAGATGCTCCTTACCTTTGCGATGGACGACCTCATAATCGTACTGCTGCAACCTCACCGCCCACCGAGCTAGACGGCCGCTGGGGTCTTTTAGATTGTGGAGCCAGACCAGAGAGTGATGATCTGTGACTACCCTGAACTTAGTACCCTCCACGTATGGCCTCAACTTTTCAATGGCCCATACGACCGCGAGACATTCTCGTTCTGTGGCGGAGTACTTCTGTTCGGCACTAGTCAGGGCGCGACTGAGGTAGCAGATCACTTTTCGCCCTCGGGGTGCTCCTGTGTCAATACCGCCCCCACTCCACTACCTGAGGCGTCTGTCTGGACGATAAATGGCAGAGTGTAGTCCGGACAAGTAAGTATTGGTGCTGTCGCTAGCTTCGTCTTCGCTCGTATGAAAGTCTCCTCGCATTCCTCAGTCCATAAGAACTTCCGGTTCTTCTTGAGGAGGTTCGTGATTGGCGACATCAACGTCGCGAAATCCGGAATAAATCTCCGATACCACGATACCATCCCCAAGAATTGCCGTACCTCCTTTACCCCCTTTGGACGAGGAATGTCCATCACCGCCTTTACCTTATCCGGATCCACACTCAACCCGTTCTCGTCCACAACATAACCCAGATAACGAAGGCGAGTGCGGCAGAACTCGCACTTCTCCCGAGAGACCCTCAATCCAGCCTGGCGCAATCTATTGAGGACTTCTTTCAGGATCCCCAGGTGTTTCGCGAAGTCCTGGGTGACCACCACAATGTCATCCAGGTACGTGAACACAAATGGCTCCAAATCGGGTCCCAAAACCTTGTCAATGAGTCGTTGCCAAGTTGCCGGGGCATTTTGTAACCCAAAAGGCATCCGACGGAATTGGAACAGCCCTCTGTGGGGGACAGTGAAGGCGGTGAGCTCCTTTGAGTTTTCCGCCATCGGCACTTGCCAATACGCGGATTTAATGTCCAGGGAAGATAAATATTTCGCATCTCTTAATTTATCCAGAGTTGCAGTGACGAAGGGCAGGGGATAGGCATCTCTCTCCGACACCTTGTTGAGTTTCCGGTAATCCACACAAAACCGGAACGACCCATCCTTCTTCTTAATCAAAACAATCGGCGAAGCCCACGGACTGCTGGAAGGCTCCACTATCCCTGCCTCAAGCATTTCATTTAGTTCGGCGTCAATATGCTTTTGTACTGCCGGTGAGACGGGATAGTAGCGCTGTTTGATCGGATTGGAATCGGTTCGTATGACGTGTTCTACCCTATCGGTGCAACCAATTCCTTCCCCCATCATCCGGAACTCTTCTTCGAGCAGTGCCTCCAGCTCCACTTCCTCCCCATGTGTCAATCGGCTCCTGCCGATCAGTTGCTCGGACTTGAGCCCCTCCAACGACGCGACCATCTCCCACTGCTCCTTCGCCACATTCAGCACAATCCCGAATAGCCGCAGAAAGTCTACTCCCAAAATAAGATGAGATATCGAAGGTGCCACCACTATCTCCATCCATTTTTGCCTACTCTGCACCATGATCGGGCACCAGGCCACTCCTTCTACCCTACAACTAACTCCGTTAGCCAGCCGTATGTCCCTTTGGTTTTCTTTTTCCAGTTCAATCCCCAGTCGTTTAATTAGCTCCCAACTTTGTCCTCCAATCACCGATTTGGACGCTCCCGAATCGACTAGGCCAAGGAATGTCTGACCGTTCACTGAAACTTCTAAGTACGGCCGGCTATCTCCCTTAAGCTGATCCAGCACATAGCTTATTTGGTTCTCCCTCGCGACTTCCGGCATTGCCACTGGGCCTAGTTCGTCGCTAACTATGCCCGACTGCCGTTTCCCTGGCGACGATCTCCCAACGACCCATTTTGGCTGCTATTCTGGTTACCCATTGGGGCATCACTAATTATAATAATCACTGATTCGTCCTGCCAGAAGGGCACAAGGTAACACCAGCACTTGACAATATTAACAACGTTTTATTGATCGCAAATTACTTCCAAGTCTATATCTATCGACGGCGCCGCGTTACCTACTCTACTTCCTCTTAATACAATCACAGTAAGGAAACTTAGCCTACCTTGAATATTATACGCTCTAACTCGCTCGTACACTCTCCACCAAATGGGTGCTTCCCCGAAGCGTCGCTCTACTGCTGCCGTGAGTTAACGTTTATCTGCGATATCGATTCCAATCACACCGGTGCTTCCCCGAATGACAAATATGGCCGTCGATGTTGGCCCAATGGTATTCGCTGCGGCTCAAGTTGCTGTTGCACGCCGTCGCTCGCTTGCTGTGAGCCGTGTTCCTTTAGGCGCTCCGCACCACTTGAATGTTGTCGAAGCTTTTCCCCGTGCTATTTTTTCCTTTCCTCAATAATCCTTGGATTTTTCACACCACTCGCTGTCGACCAATAGCTCAGGATAAATCCTTGTTCCTCGTCACGTCCAGACGGATTCCAATCAGAAAAGAAGAAAATCGGTTACAAAAGAAGGAGCTTGCGCCAACGCGTGCGTGTCTCACCTTGGTTGCCAGAAGAAGAGAGCTCCCAAGCCCTGTCGACTCGCCACGAAACCTTTCCCTAGAGGGATTTCCAACCGCTTCTGCGGTATCTGCGAATTCCGTTGTCCACCAAGTGCTATTGGGATTGGTAATATGCTGGCGGGTGCATTGGCCCATTGCACGCGCATTCGCAAGTGCATTTTCCCGCAGTTCTCGTTGTCGGAGCGCACCCTTTCCAATTGCCGCTTGGTGGCGGTTCGATCGCTGCCAGTCACCATGTTGACATCCCAACTGTCAGTTGGTATATTTTACTTGTTTTCCCTGTCACCTTGACTAGTATATGAAGGTTGAAAAGAATGGTATTTTTGGCTGTCGTCATTTTCCGCACATTATCCACGGCCACAAAAGGGAATCTTCTCGCGGTAATTGCTTTATAGGTAAGTTTCGTTTCGATTTGCTTGCTTCCTTGCAGGCAATAATCATTTGAATTTACAACAAGCAGCCCTGTTCAATGCCGACATGAATTCATCAGGAAGTCAGGGATCGCTTGATTAGTGTTGTGCTATATGTGGTGCTCGTTTGCCGAAGGCCATAACCGCGTCGGATTAGTTTGGTGGTTCCAGCCATAATTCGTTCCAGCTTAGTGGTTGAATTCATCAAAAATGGTTTGTTGTTTATTGGGTCGAGCCGTCGCCGCTCGTCTTATTTGAATCGCCGGCAATGGTGCGACCTGATAGAAGACAAACTCAGAGCTCGCCGGAGTGTTTGCGTTCATGCATTTTCCCAAATTTCCTTACAATTCTACTTTTGTCTACAATTCTACTTTTTACAATTCTAACCGTACTAAACGTAAATTCTACCGCTCCAAATTCTACAATTCGAATATTTATGTACATTTTCTTTTCCTTTTCCAAACCGATATTTGCTGGCCATATAATACAATAATAATACAATCTACTTTACTTTACTTTTTTACCATTCTAACCGTATTAAGCTTAAATTCTACTGCTCCAAATTCTACACTTCAAATATTTCTGTACATTTTCTTTTTTTCTTCTTAAATTCTACTGCTCCAAATTCTACACTTCAAATATTTCTGTACATTTTCTTTTCCTTTTTTAAAACGATATTTGCTGGCGTTACATTTCCCCCTTCCCCAGAGAATTACGAGGTGATTCTCGTCATTATTCGCGCTGATCAATCTACGTTCGTTGTGAGTTTGAGAACCTAGGTCTTGCATCGCCTATCGGATATGCGCGTTAGCCTTATGCGCGTTAGCCTTATGTTCTACCTTCGATTGTAATTCACAACCATTTCCATCGACAACACATCACACACATCACTCACACTCCTGCCATTTTTACGTACACTATTTCTTCCTCGTTTTATCTTACATGCATTCCTTTACCTGTGTTGTTCCGTTTTCTCCCTTCCTTTTCTTTTTGTTCAGACCCTGACTGATACATGCTCTTAATGTTTTAGGATCTTGTCGAAATGCAGAAGAAAAGTACAGAAAAAGGAAGAACAGGAGGAAGGAAAGAAAAAACAACCAAAAAAAAAAAAAAACGCACAGCTGTCTGGGAAGAACCCGTACCAACAGTCCACAGAGGATTAGTGACATTCATCGTTCCGCTGAAATTGGATTAAATACACCTCGGTTGAAAGGTAACATTGTTCTCATACGACCTATATAAATTAGACGCTTGCTATTGTTCTAACCCTACCAATGGACTTAAATTTACCCTCCACCACGTTATGTTAGAGAATATCTACCTATTAATTCCAGATTCAATCTTATTCAATTACATTTAACCACCACCAAGTTTTAATAGAGTGTCATTACTTAATCCCGCCACCTTAGTATTTACCTAATTCAGATTATTGTCCTGTTTACCAACTCGACTACAACTAATTCCTACTATTCTATTCCTAAGTTCTGCCAGGTCGATATCGTCTTCTGATCTCCGTGATTTAATCGAGTGTCGACCCTTTACGCCACATATCGTTTCAGGTCTTTGGAGTGCCAAACCCCCATATCTTTTCCGTCGGCGTCTTCCAATGCATAGGTCCAACCGGATACTTGTTTCCGCACAGTAAACGGTCCCACATATTCCGGTGCTAATTTGGCCGAAAAAAATTTGGAGGCATCAGATAGAACGAAATTACGCCGCCACACCAAATCTTTCGGTAGGAACTTCTCGTCTCGCCGGCGCCCCATTTACGTCCGTGTCCCCTTTACCGTGTGCCTCCGGCCTGCTTAGAGTTCCCGGATGAATAATCATTTCTTTCCCAAAGTTCAAGAAGTATGGCGTAACTTTCATATCTTCATGGGTACAGGTTCTTAGAGCGCAGCCGATTTGTGGAATCACTTTATCCCAATCTCTGTGGTTTTTGGATACGTATGACCGTAACAGTTGCTTGATGTTTTCGTTCACCCTTTCCGCGGGATTCGCCTGTGGGTGGTAGAGTGCCGTGAAGCGCAGCGTTATTCCGTGAGTTTCGGCCATCCTTGCGAATTCCTTTGAGCGGAATTGAACTCCATTGTCGCACACCAGCACTCGTGGGACTCCAAACACAAACAGCACATGCTCCTCAAGAATACGCTTTACAGTGGTTCCCGTTGCCTTCCTCACAGGAAATATTAGCGGAAATTTCGTAGCATAATCTACCACCGTCAAAATATACATGTATCCGTGCGACGAACGGGGTAGCGGACCTACTAGATCCACACAGATCATCTCCCAGGGCGATGTTATTTCCCCAACCCTCGATACCATATGTCCAGTTGGTTGCTTTCGCTCCACTTTCACCGACTGGCAAACCTTGCAACGACTGACATACTTTTGTACATCCGCAGCCATCTTCGGCCAGTAGTAACTCTGACCCAGTCGGTCTAATGTCTTTCGTACCCCCAAATGACCTGCTGTGGGCGCGTCATGGCACTGAAACAAAGCTGTTGAGCGTTCCGCGGACGGAACTACCCTCTTCCAGGCAACGTCGGACTGGAGTTCTGGGTATCGCCCTTCCACATGTTTCCACAGATGGCCATTACTGATCCGCCAATTTGGGAACCGATCTGGATCCTCTTCTACTTCTTTCTTCATTTTCTCATACCAACGATCGTTCTTGATTTCGCCTCCTCGCACCTCCGCCACCTCGATGGACCGTGAGAGAGCATCTGGGACCAGATGCTCCTTACCTTTGCGATGGACGACCTCATAATCGTACTGCTGCAACCTCACCGCCCACCGAGCTAGACGGCCGCTGGGGTCTTTTAGATTGTGGAGCCAGACCAGAGAGTGATGATCTGTGACTACCCTGAACTTAGTACCCTCCACGTATGGCCTCAACTTTTCAATGGCCCATACGACCGCGAGACATTCTCGTTCTGTGGCGGAGTACTTCTGTTCGGCACAAGTCAGGGCGCGACTGAGGTAGCAAATCACTTTTTCGCCCTCGGGGTGCTCCTGTGTCAATACCGCCCCCACTCCACTACCTGAGGCGTCTGTCTGGACGATAAATGGCAGAGTGTAGTCCGGACAAGTAAGTATTGGTGCTGTCGCTAGCTTCGTCTTCGCTCGTATGAAAGTCTCCTCGCATTCCTCAGTCCATAAGAACTTCCGGTTCTTCTTGAGGAGGTTCGTGATTGGCGACATCAACGTCGCAAAATCCGGAATAAATCTCCGATACCACGATACCATCCCCAAGAATTGCCGTACCTCCTTTACCCCCTTTGGACGAGGAATGTCCATCACCGCCTTTACCTTATCCGGATCCACACTCAACCCGTTCTCGTCCACAACATAACCCAGATAACGAAGGCGAGTGCGGCAGAACTCGCACTTCTCCCGAGAGACCCTCAATCCAGCCTGGCGCAATCTATTGAGGACTTCTTTCAGGATCCCCAGGTGTTTCGCGAAGTCCTGGGTGACCACCACAATGTCATCCAGGTACGTGAACACAAATGGCTCCAAATCGGGTCCCAAAACCTTGTCAATGAGTCGTTGCCAAGTTGCCGGGGCATTTTGTAACCCAAAAGGCATCCGACGGAATTGGAACAGCCCTCTGTGGGGGACAGTGAAGGCGGTGAGCTCCTTTGAGTTTTCCGCCATCGGCACTTGCCAATACGCGGATTTAATGTCCAGGGAAGATATATATTTCGCATCTCTTAATTTATCCAGAGTTGCAGTGACGAAGGGCAGGGGATAGGCATCTCTCTCCGACACCTTGTTGAGTTTCCGGTAATCCACACAAAACCGGAACGACCCATCCTTCTTCTTAATCAAAACAATCGGCGAAGCCCACGGACTGCTGGAAGGCTCCACTATCCCTGCCTCAAGCATTTCATTTAGTTCGGCGTCAATATGCTTTTGTACTGCCGGTGAGACGGGATAGTAGCGCTGTTTGATCGGATTGGAATCGGTTCGTATGACGTGTTCTACCCTATCGGTGCAACCAATTCCTTCCCCCATCATCCGGAACTCTTCTTCGAGCAGTGCCTCCAGCTCCACTTCCTCCCCATGTGTCAATCGGCTCCTGCCGATCAGTTGCTCGGACTTGAGCCCCTCCAACGACGCGACCATCTCCCACTGCTCCTTCGCCACATTCAGCACAATCCCGAATAGCCGCAGAAAGTCTACTCCCAAAATAAGATGAGATATCGAAGGTGCCACCACTATCTCCATCCATTTTTGCCTACTCTGCACCATGATCGGGCACCAGGCCACTCCTTCTACCCTACAACTAACTCCGTTAGCCAGCCGTATGTCCCTTTGGTTTTCTTTTTCCAGTTCAATCCCCAGTCGTTTAATTAGCTCCCAGCTTTGTCCTCCAATCACCGATTTGGACGCTCCCGAATCGACTAGGCCAAGGAATGTCTGACCGTTCACTGAAACTTCTAAGTACGGCCGGCTATCTCCCTTAAGCTGATCCAGCACATAGCTTATTTGGTTCTCCCTCGCGACTTCCGGCATTGCCACTGGGCCTAGTTCGTCGCTAACTATGCCCGACTGCCGTTTCCCTGGCGACGATCTCCCAACGACCCATTTTGGCTGCTATTCTGGTTACCCATTGGGGCATTACTGCTTCGTCCTCCGCCTCGACAGTTCGGACAATCCGCTCTCCTAGCTCCTACCCTACCACACCCGAAACATCTTCTAGCCTGGTCACACTCCCTAGAAGTATGGCCCAACTTCCGGCAATTCCAGCATGTGATGCTTCTCGATCCGCCCGGTACTTCCACTGCGGCTAAGTTTTGCGTCTCCAAATACGCCAGGTCCGGTTCTAGTACCCTCGTTCTTCTTGGAGTAGGTGGCACGAATGACTCCACGGACACTCGCGTCGCCTCCAATGAACGCCCCAGCGTCACCAGTTCTCCAATCGATTCGAATTTCACCAGAGCCAGCTGAGTCTGGTAAAAGGGAGCAATATTTTTCCGGAGTATTTTCAACTTCTCCGCTTCGCTCGGTTGGTCACTCAATCGACGGAACAAACCTTCCATCACCGCCACAAATACCCCTATCGACTCCGTGTTGCCCTGCGTACGACGTCTAATTTCATCCAACAGCCTATCATCGTAGTCTGCGGGAAGGAACTGGGCTCGTAACTCCTTCACCAGGCCCTCCCAACTCTGACAGACTGCGCGGTTTGCCCGAAACCAAATTAGAGCCTTTCCTTCAAAAAGGTCCACGGCCGACCGGAACAGCTGCGCTTTTGTTAGTCCCTTCGCCTCCCTCAGCTCTTCCACCCGCTCGAGGAACGCGCTCACCGAACATGGCGATTCTCCACTAAATTTCAGTCCCCACTTTTGGAGATCTGTTGGCTTTTGAGGCTGAAACATCGGGGTACTCGGGGCTGACAATGTTGGACTGTCCAGAGTCCATACCTCCTCAGACTCCTCGCTTTCTGCGCCGCCTGCCTTGAAAAGCAGGTCACCCATAGCTATCATTAGTTGGCCCTTGGCCTGCCTCAAGAAGTCTCTTTCTTCCCCCGTTTCCCCTTTCACTCTACCCAACCGTCACAGGGCGAAGCATATTTTACCCTTGACTTTACTAAATTCCGGCGAATTAAAATCGCCCACAAATGGGTCCACTAACATTTTGATCTCAGCTAATTTTGCGGTTAACGCCTCTCGGTCCTCTGAGAATGAAAACGGATACGTTGCCATTGCCACAGACTCACCCAAGGCTACTTCGCTTCTTAAAGCCCCCCTCAGCAATTTCCGCATGGTCTCCACCGTGTCACCAACCATACCCCGGATTGATAATTCATACGCGAGTTCGTCTTTGCTCAGCCGATCGACCGAGATCTTCCCGACACCGCTTCCGCTAGCCATTTTTCCTCACTTATTCCACAAACCTGCCTTAACTTTTTATTTGCTTGTTACCAACCGCAACAAATAGCTTAGCTAAACTGTTGAACCCACTGGTGGTTGCCCAATGAGATCGACGAAAAAAGTATACTACTATCACAATTCCCGTGCCCTATCCACGCTAGAACATTTAGTTAAACTTTTACTAGGTTCGGATTTAGCCGTGTAACCTGTCTTCTTGACCTTCCTATTCAACTCGACAGCGTCTTTGACCACACGAGCATCGGGGACCTACTCCCATCAACGAGAAAGTATCCCTCTTCCAATTGCACAACGTAACGCGAATCAAAATCCTCAATTCGCGGCGCTCGCTCCGCACTTAATTACTTTCCCTTTACTATACTGAATCCAACACCAACCCAGGTTGAATCAACAATAATTGTGACTAGGTCAACACGCTACGTCACAGAACAATCGATTTTAGGCACCGGAGGTTCGTGATACTTCCTACACACCCCACTGAAAATTCGGGCAGTCAATTCTTCCCACCTCGGTTTTCCCCGGTCTGTAAATGTTGACACGATTTCCTACACTCTTACGCTAATAATGCTCACCACCCGGTAACGCAAAAACCAACACTTCACACCATAAATTATTCTTTATGACTCACTTCACACACTATCGAAGGTAGAACCAAGAACCATTTTCAATAAAATTCAATACTTATATAATAAATTTTAAATAAAATTCAATATTTGTAAGAATGATGTTCAATATTTGTAAGAAGAAGTTAGCATGCGATACTATTAAATATTTCTCTAAATCTCGCTCGCTTAGTGAAAAGCTTAATTAAAATTCCCGTTTCCAATTTACTTATTTCAGTCACATCCGCGTTCTCTAAATAATTTACTCTTTTTAATCAAATTTTGACTCAATCGTTATCTCTTCAAAATTAAATACCGACACTCGCTTTAAAATTCACATGTAAAATTTAAATTTAAAATGCATTCAGCTAAAATTCACGTTTTCAAAATAGTTTCATCGTTAATTTTTCAAAACCGTTTTATCACCCCGTAGAACGTTGGGCGCCAATTTATTACCACTCTAATTCGAGCAACGTTGCCTCCGCCTCCCGATGGAGGGCGAAGGGGACAGTTCCGGTTGGCTAACTCCCGTGGAAACGGGTGTGGGTCGTTTACAGGCGCCACTCGCTTTACAAATTCGTAACCGGAACCGTCTCTTATACCACCGTCTCTAAGCGAGAAATCGACGGCGGGTACTTATTTTTACGATTTTAAATCTTCGCGGTAGCCACTTGATAATCACTGATTCGTCCTGCCAGAAGGGCACAAGGTAACACCAGCACTTGACAATATTAACAACGTTTTATTGATCGCAAATTACTTCCAAGTCTATATCTATCGACGGCGCCGCGTTACCTACTCTACTTCCTCTTAATACAATCACAGTAAGGAAACTTAGCCTACCTTGAATATTATACGCTCTAACTCGCTCGTACACTCTCCACCAAATGGGTGCTTCCCCGAAGCGTCGCTCTACTGCTGCCGTGAGTTAACGTTTATCTGCGATATCGATTCCAATCACACCGGTGCTTCCCCGAATGACAAATATGGCCGTCGATGTTGGCCCAATGGTATTCGCTGCGGCTCAAGTTGCTGTTGCACGCCGTCGCTCGCTTGCTGTGAGCCGTGTTCCTTTAGGCGCTCCGCACCACTTGAATGTTGTCGAAGCTTTTCCCCGTGCTATTTTTTCCTTTCCTCAATAATCCTTGGATTTTTCACACCACTCGCTGTCGACCAATAGCTCAGGATAAATCCTTGTTCCTCGTCACGTTCAGACGGATTCCAATCAGAAAAGAAGAAAATCGGTTACAAAAGAAGGAGCTTGCGCCAACGCGTGCGTGTCTCACCTTGGTTGCCAGAAGAAGAGAGCTCCCAAGCCCTGTCGACTCGCCACGAAACCTTTCCCTAGAGGGATTTCCAACCGCTTCTGCGGTATCTGCGAATTCCGTTGTCCACCAAGTGCTATTGGGATTGGTAATATGCTGGCGGGTGCATTGGCCCATTGCACGCGCATTCGCAAGTGCATTTTCCCGCAGTTCTCGTTGTCGGAGCGCACCCTTTCCAATTGCCGCTTGGTGGCGGTTCGATCGCTGCCAGTCACCATGTTGACATCCCAACTGTCAGTTGGTATATTTTACTTGTTTTCCCTGTCACCTTGACTAGTATATGAAGGTTGAAAAGAATGGTATTTTTGGCTGTCGTCATTTTCCGCACATTATCCACGGCCACAAAAGGGAATCTTCTCGCGGTAATTGCTTTATAGGTAAGTTTCGTTTCGATTTGCTTGCTTCCTTGCAGGCAATAATCATTTGAATTTACAACAAGCAGCCCTGTTCAATGCCGACATGAATTCATCAGGAAGTCAGGGATCGCTTGATTAGTGTTGTGCTATATGTGGTGCTCGTTTGCCGAAGGCCATAACCGCGTCGGATTAGTTTGGTGGTTCCAGCCATAATTCGTTCCAGCTTAGTGGTTGAATTCATCAAAAATGGTTTGTTGTTTATTGGGTCGAGCCGTCGCCGCTCGTCTTATTTGAATCGCCGGCAATGGTGCGACCTGATAGAAGACAAACTCAGAGCTCGCCGGAGTGTTTGCGTTCATGCATTTTCCCAAATTTCCTTACAATTCTACTTTTGTCTACAATTCTACTTTTTACAATTCTAACCGTACTAAACGTAAATTCTACCGCTCCAAATTCTACAATTCGAATATTTATGTACATTTTCTTTTCCTTTTCCAAACCGATATTTGCTGGCCATATAATACAATAATAATACAATCTACTTTACTTTACTTTTTTACCATTCTAACCGTATTAAGCTTAAATTCTACTGCTCCAAATTCTACACTTCAAATATTTCTGTACATTTTCTTTTTTTCTTCTTAAATTCTACTGCTCCAAATTCTACACTTCAAATATTTCTGTACATTTTCTTTTCCTTTTTTAAAACGATATTTGCTGGCGTTACAATATATATATATATATATATATATATATATATATATATATATATATATATATATATATATATATATATATATATATATATATATATATATATATATATATATATATATATATATATATATATATATATATATATATATATATATATATATATATATATATATTTATATATATATATATATATATATATATATATATATAAATATATATATATTTTTATATATATATATATATATATATATATATATATATATATATATATATATATATATATATATATATATATATATATGTATATACATATATATATATATAGGTATATATCAGTGGCGGCTCGTGACATTTAGAAACGGGGAGGCAGTGAATTTAAGAATCATTAAGAAAGTTAAATAAAATTATAATAATATAATATCAAATTCAAATTGTGGGACTTTGTGGTGAGGTAATGAAATACGATGTAAACTACACCGTAGAAACATTTTATTTGAGAGCAATGTAAGTATATTTGGCTCTATTTTGAGAAAATTTTGAACGAAATTGTCATACAGCTGTGTTAATCCTCCAATATCTTGAAAAAATGTTTTTCAATATTTCAATATCGTATGGACTGACGATATTTCGAAAACTAGTCTTAATTCTTTGCAACGCATTAATAATTAAATGGCATCTTAACAATTACTGAAGTGGCCGAAATGTTTAAATTTGACTTTATTATTTATGGTTAACTTATCTATTATAGTAACTTTTAGTAGCGTACAGAACAAAGAACTTACTTTTAAGGTTTTTCTGTTGCGGAATAGGCCATAAATGGACAGTACGCACTCAAACGAGAGTTGATGAAGCATATTTTGAATAGTGAGAGACTGAGTTATATCCATGAGGCTAAAAAGTCCATTTTACGAAATTTATCTAACCGACTTTTTGCATCTAGCCATATACATTACACGCCTCTGCTTCATTGTGACCTCTAAATGACAAGTCCAGACGTGGTTAAAGTAACGTTAAGTCAATAAACCATTTTATTTTTTATATTTTATATCACATCCTTCATTCACCTGGTTTTCGATTCGTTGAGTGAGCTTAATTTCGTTTAATAGGGTGCCATTTAGATTTTCTAAATCATTGAAACGTTGCTTTGACCACACATTGTTACTGGAATTCGAATCACATGAGAAGTTTCTAATCGGTCAAGCTACCAGAAAATTTTATTATACCACTCTATATTAAATAAAAGCTCAGCATTCCTATCGCTCTAATGATTTTTAACTCTGGGGCAGGCTTTCTATTTTCTTTAAATTTTAATGTTCCGGATAAGTTTATTGTAAGTAACTTGTAAGTCATCATAAAATTCATTTTGAGTATAATTATATATACAATTGATTTACATGACAATAATTGAAATCAATAATAAGAAAATAGTTCCAGCTTTTAAGAAAAGTTCTTCAATGCTACTTAAAATGCACTCCTATATACCTCGAACACTTTTACATGTACATACTAGTTTTACACTGGTAGTAAACTAAATTTCACAGATCAAATATATTACCAAATCGAAATTTAGCGCAACATACAAAAAAAAAACTGTTTCCTCAAAGCACAAACAAATAATTTCTTAGGGTTCTTTCGGAAATATATATGAAATAATTATTCATTCTCTTAATACATCAATTCTTTATCGTTCTATTCGGTAGTTTCATTAACCAAATATGTATAAGCATTGACAAAATAACAATACAAAGCACCTGACTTATTAATTTCGATAGCTCTTAATTTGTCCAATACTTTCCTCCTTTGCCCTAAAATAATTACCTTTCGCTAAAAAAACAACAAAGCACATACATTGCTGCTTTTGAGGCTTGCCTCTTTGAATTCACTATTGCCATATAGAATACTCAAAAATTTGACCATTCATGAATGACGGGAAAATACAAATTACAACGTTTTCATTGATAAAAATGCAATAGATGAGGCAGATGTGAAACTGCCTCATTTTCATTTCTCTACCTTCGTTTTCGTTGTGCTCGAAATCGACGTGGTATATGGCGGCTAGGACTGATGGATATTTTTACTAATGTTCGAAGAACATTAGTATTAAAATCGATTCGGCCAAAAATTCATATTTCTATATATATATATATATATATGTACAAAAAATTTCAGTGAGATAATCTCAGGAACGCGCCATTCGATTGAGCTGAAACTTTCAGAATACATTGGTGTATATGCAGAATAGGTCCAGGTCTCTTTAAATGTCAGTTATTGTAAACTTTTTCGCGCCGGCGGGCATTTAAGTGATATTTTTAATATACCTATTATTTCGTGCACAAATGATTTTCGCAAAAATAAAGTTAATAAAATAAATTTCTAACGTGTTTTACATATGAATCGGATAATGCTTTGGAATTTTTTAACCCTATGTGTGCGCTGGGTGCCTAAAAAGAGGACGGGAAAATTTGAAAATTTTTAAATTTCGATAACTTTTGACAGAGCTATTCAATCATTACCAAATTTTTAGGACATATTGATATTATTTAGTTGTAGATTTATGTGGCTTTTAATGAGCGTGCTGGCAACCCTGTAGCTAGGGCAGGCACTGAAAGTGAAAACCTCCAAATCATCGTCTCTCTTGAAAAAATGCCGTTTCTTCAAAAATAAGCCTTTCATATGTAAATCTTGTGCTTTGTTTACATAACCAAAAAAAAAAAAAAGATATGGTATAACGGGCACGCCTGGCAACCCTTGCCCAATTTACCTATATTTTTAGCATCAAAAACTTCTGTTCGCGGAAACTCACGATCCGATGGGCAGAATTATTTGAAATTCACAGCATGTATTGACCTTAAATAGGACCAGGTCTGATAGAAGTGATTTTGAAATGCGGGCAATTCTGTGCCAGTGGTGCCATCTTGAAAAACCACTAAAAAAGATAATTGTATTTAGCCCTATAAATTCTGATTGAATCGTTCGATTTCGACGAAACTTACACAATTGCTGGACCTAACTTTAAGCCACGTTTGGTAGAAATTTGGTCGAAAAATTCGGTTGGAGCTGCCAGCTATGATAATTTTGGTGTCTTCATTTTGAAAAAAAAAATTTGGAAGTGAAAACATTCAAACCATCGAATATTCAAAAAAATTTCCGTTTTTTACAATAAAACCAATCTGTATATAAATCTTATGTTTTATCTACACGTTCAAAATAAAACTTTGGAAATTTCATGTCGGACAAGAACGGTAACCCTCTCCCAGTTAACCTATATTTTTAGCATCAAAAACTTCTGTTCACGGAAACTCACGAACCAATAATCAGATACAGCTAAAATTTACAGAATGCATTGGACTTAAGTAAGACCAGATTTGATAGAAGCGATTTTGAATTGTGGGCAACTCTGTGCCAGTGGTGCCATCTTGAAAAATTACAAAGAAAAAAAACTGCTTTTTGCCCTATGAAATGTGAATAAGTTACCAGATTTTCATGAAATTGACACAGAAGCCAAACCTAACTTTAATCTCTGTTTGGTGGAAATTTGGTTGAAAAATTTGATTGGTGCTACCAGCTATGGTAATTTTTGTGTCTTTGGTTTTGAAAATTCACTCAGGAAAATAAAACTTTTTGTACTATAACTTCCAGTGCAGTCATGAAATCAATACGAATTTCATACAATTAATGAAACCTGTCATAAACATTATTCAGGCCAAATTTGGTTGAAAAGACACGATAGGGTTGCCAGCTATTGTTGGTTTTGTGTTTAATTGCAATATCTTTATTAAGCGGTTTTATCGTAGAATTTTCAAATGGTAATGATATTGTAGTGACAATAAACAGCAAATATTAAGCTTTCGATCATTTGAAAAAACTCGCTGCAGGTAACCCTAAATTTCTTTATACTCCTATAACTTCGAATGTAATTAAACAACGTGAAGCAGATTTGATATATTCTTGGATTTGATACTGGCGAAAGGTTGCCAGCACGAGTCGGTTGTGCTACTTTTGTATCAATAAATGCTTACAGTTAGTATACATACCGGAAACATTTACAATGAAAATAAATAACCGATGTTACAATTCGCAAAGTTCTGCAAATTTTTTGGATCGCAGCCCCAAACACCAACTTCAGTTACAGTGCTGCAGGCACTGAGCATTTTCTTCATTGATGTTATATGAGATGCTGCTTTCAAAATTATGTGAAATAAGCAACAGATAACGAATATAATTAACCCGTATTTTGCTCTCATAAACGTTGAAATTCATGCCAGTGGTAATATCTGAAACCTTGCACCATATGAGTTATAATGCATTCTTAAGACGAAAGTAAAACGTGGCATTTGAAACAGTTTGGCCGTAATAAGCAGCACATGTGGTGGAATATGCACTCAAAACCTGCACGATTCTTCTACTGTTCTTCGAACATTAGTGTTTCTAGCGGTTCAGGTGCGCTAGAGTTTTTTTTTTTTTTATTTTTTTACACTGAGGCAGTGCTCTGGGTACACAATTGATTTCGGTGTTCTTTTTTGGTGCATTTTTTTACTTTTTTGCGCTGAGGCAGTGCTCTGGTCTGGGTTTAGGATTGATTTCGCGTTTTTTTCCGGCTGCTTGTGTAGAGGCACTGGTCTCAAAAGGTTTAAATGTTTACATATGCACAAATTCAAAAATAGTGGAGACTTGGGAGCAAATTGCTGGTTTTGCTATGAATTTACATATTATTTATTTATTAATTTAGAATATGTATTATGTAAATTGGACTGAGGAGGCACTGCCTCCCTTGCCTCCTCTGAGGAGCCGCCACTGGTATATATATATATATATATATATATATATATATATATATATATATATATATATATATATATATATATATATATATATATATATATATATATATATATATATATATATATATATATAGGGGTTTCGTAAATAAGTGCACTGCTATACGCCATCGTGTAGGTTGTGATGTGGCAAGAAAAAAATTGCATGGACATTCTGCCAGGTGGAGCTTCGTTTGGGAGGAAGAGGGAGTTAAACGATTTTGTAAATTTGTAAGACATGCCTGCCTTTTGTATCCCATAGCGTCTGTAATATACATTCTTAGTCGCTTGATATAAGATCATTTCGCCTTTCCAAATATTTGCAAACAAATTCCCTACCCTTCTCTAATCAAACGCTAGATGGTTTCAAATTTAAATAAAAATAAAAAAAATTTTGAAATATATCAAATTCCACTAAATTTCCTTCCAAAATCCCATAAAATGGTACATTTTTGTTGTCAGACTTAGATTGCCTAAAATGTCACCTTTAATTTGATACGTTAATGCTTAAAGCTTTAATGTTAATACCTATGTTCAAACCTGTCAAGTGTTTTCCTCAAATGTAACTTAAAGATAGAGAACAAACGCGAAACTTTTTAGCTAACCCTTAACGCGTGGTTAGTATTACACTTTTTATTTCCTGCCTGTTTTGAGGTATTTTTTAACGATGATTAATAAGACAAATCAAAATTACAGAAAGATATTCATTTGTTGGTTTTAAAAGGAATACGGTGGCATTTTTTTATCACTTCTATTATTTATTTTTGTAGTACTTAAGAGTTTAGAAAATCAATAAATAAATAGGTAATGCAAAACAGTAGATAAGCTATGAGAGTTCTAGCCCAATTTCCTGTGTATTTTTAAAGGGGCCTCTAAATTCTCAAAAGTGTGCATAAAATTGATAGAAAGAGATAGCATTATATATGTTGCTCTATTTGCCTCTCTCTCACTCTCACACATGGAAATCGGTATGGTGTCATAGAAGAACCTCTTCAACTCCCCCCAACTTGAAACCGTCCCTCCCCCTAGGTTTAAGAATAACTCACCGCTGCATTATGCAATGTTGCGAAATACCCACACCTATTTCCCTTCAAATTTATTAAAATAAAATTAGACATTTTGCATTCACTTGAATGGCGAGCAAACTAAAGACTAAAACTTGCTACCAGGTGATCAGATTCTATCACAAGCAATCAGAATTCAATAGCAGAATCACGATCTTTACAAATCCAAACGAATGACAATCTCCTTATACGAAACTCTTGTGCAGATAGTAAGAAAAACTTGTTTTGCTGGTTTATTTAGCTGAAACGTTGCTTCTGCATAGCGTACGTTGCGTTTTTAGCAATTTATGAATGGACGGCAATTTCGCATGCATAATTTTCCTTGAACGATAATTAAGGCGAAGAGTCAATGTGTGTTATGAATATGAGTTAAAAGAAACGGTAAGAGAAGATTATTATTTTATATGACGTCAGGGAATCACTTGAATATCTTGATTGGATGTTGGTTATTTGCAGGTGCTTGAGATGTGTCTGATTGTATCTTTCATGCATAAACACGTTGGCCTCTGGGTTTGTAAATTAATACAGTAATAAATGCATATGAGCATAAATATACGAATCAAGATGAAATTGATTGCATTCATAGCAATTATTACTCAATTGAGTTACTGCAAACTTTGTGCTCCTGTTATTATAGTATTAGGCTGACCTCAGAAAGGAAGTATTTATAATTATTAAATTTATAGAATTTTGTAGATTAATGCAATTAATAAGTAAATGTATTCTCAAAACACATATAAACTTTGTATTTTACACTTTTAATTATTAACTGGAAGCTTATAAATAGCATACCTCATCCTGAATCACATCATTCAACAAGTACTTGCCGTGCGATACAGTTCATACAGTGCTATTAACAATTATAAAGTATTAAAGATGAATGTGAAAAATTTAGTTGAAGACTTACAAACTGCATTTATCAATGCCAAAAATAACCGCGAATTAATAAGTGCCGTACATAAAAAGCTTAGTAATTCTTTACGTAAGCTCAATAATTCTTTGAGGCAGACCAACAACGTGAGTAAAAAGACTCAACTGATGACAGCTATAGGTATACTAAAAGGAATGCGCATACAACTAAAAGCGCAAAACTTATTGTCAGGAGGTGGACACAACTTACGCCGTTCTAATTGGGCTTCTTCCCGAGTTAAATGGGAGGATGTACAGTCCGCGTTCAATGATCGCATTAGGACAGGAGCAATTATCAACTTAACACATAAAGAGCCAAATAAGTTCCTTAAGGACTGTGTTGGACTCTTTCAACGCCGCATAAATAACGCGCTTAAGAAGGAAGCTACTCTCAAAGTCAACACCGTTTTCTGTGCAGAATTTAAGATCGCGCGAGGTGATGAGGAGATATTTGAATTTAAGTATATGAACACAAAGAATGCTCCCATCTACCGTGATACAAATATAAATGCTTGGTTTGAGCAAAACATTCAAGAACCAGTTTTGAAAAAACTGGAGGAGTTCCAGGAAAAAGAAAGTGGGTGGGCGTTATCAGCTATTATTAATTTAACAATCAATATTAACAAATATACTCCACTGCTTGGATCGTCTTATATTGAGCTGCCGCCATTAATAAAACGTCGTAAAGCATGTGTAAATGTTGAAAATAGTGACAATGCATGTTTTGCATGGGCGATAATATCAGCCCTACATCCGGCAAAGAAGCATCCACAACGCGTAACAAAATACCCCCACTACTCTAATGTTCTGAATCTTAAGGACATTACGTTCCCGATGACCATCAAACAGATCCCCAGGTTTGAGCAACAAAACAATCTTTCAATTAATGTATATGCTTTGGAAAACATGGGTCATACGGTCAAAGAAAACTTTAAAGTTCTACCGACTTATTTAACCAAGGAGAAAAAGGAGAAGCATGTAAACCTACTTATGATTCAGAACATCTACTTGATCGAAGATAATGAGGAGGAAGAAAAATCGGATTATGATCCCATCAGATCACACTTTGTTTGGATTAAGAATTTATCTAGACTTCTTTCAATGCAAATTTCTCAACACCATGGCCGAAAATACATTTGTGACCGCTGTCTCCACTACTTTCACTCATCGATTGCACTAGAGCATCACTTGGAAGACTGCAAAGTACTGAATCAATGCAAGATCCGGCTACCATCCGAAGACCAGAAGCAGTTTAAATTTAAGAATTTTAGAAATAAAATAGAAGCTCCATTTGTAATATACTCGGACTTGGAATGTTTGTTAGTAGAATGTAAGAATGAAAATAAGTATCAGCAACATGTGCCTTGTAGTATAGCATACTACGTTCAATGCTCTTACGACCCCACATTATCATTTTTTAAGTCTTATCGTGGCGCGGATTGTATCAAGTGGTTTGTGTGCGAATTAAATCAATTTGCTGAAGACGTGGAAACCGTTTTCCTTTGCCCTCTACCCATGAATCAGATGACTGCTGAGGAAATAGCGTTCTTCGAGACCGCCACACTCTGCCATATTTGCGAAAAGCCGTTCACAGAGGATGATAAAAAGGTGCATGATCACTGTCACCTAACAGGTAAATATCGGGGCTCAGCACATGAGGGATGTAATATTAATTTCAAGGATAGCCACACTATCCCAGTGATTTTCCATAACCTTAGCGGCTACGATTCCCATTTTGTAATTAAAGATATTGCAACTGATTTGGAAGGCCGCGTTGATCTTCTTCCTATAAACAAAGAACGATATATTTCATTTACGAAAACCTGAGACAAATATTCTATCAAATTCCGCTTTATTGATTCCTTCCGCTTTATAGGATGTAGCCTTGAAACTCTTGCTTCATATCTAACTTCACTACCCATTTTAAGATCTCAGTTCCCAAATTTGGCTGATCCGAAATATAATTTACTAACTCGTAAGGGAGTTTACCCTTAACCATAATATACAATTATATAAAAATAAAAATGATTTTAATAAATTTTTAGAGTCTTCTCTTCCTAATATTTCAAACTTTTATAATAAATTGAATGATTCTAATATTAGTTATGAAGATTATAATCATGCTTGCAATGTCTGGAATGAATTCGGCATTCAAAACCTAGGTGAATATTCCGATCTGTATTTAAAAACAGATGTACTTCTTCTAGCGGATGTTTTTGAACAGTTTCGTTCAAGTTGTCATGTGACTTATGGATTAGATCCTGCACACTACTATACACTTCCAGGTTATACTTGGGATGCTATGCTCAAACATACTGGTATAACTTTGGAACTATTGACTGATATTGATATGTTAATGTTTGTTGAGCGTGGTATCCGAGGCGGCCTCAGTCAGTGCTCTAAACGTTACTCCAAGGCAAATAATAAATATATGGTAGACTATGATCCAAATATATCATCAAAATTCTTACAATACTATGATATTAATAACCAATATGGTTGGGCAATGTCTCAACACTTGCCTTACGGTGGCTTCAAGTGGGTAGATAACGCAAACAACGTTAAGATTGAAGAGGTCTTGGATGATTCACCCACTGGCTACATTTTAGAAGTAGATTTGGAATATCCACAAGAGCTTCATGATCTTCATAAAGATCTACCTTTCTGCCCAGAGCATTGCAGCGCCCCCAATTCAAAACAGAAAAAACTAATGGCCACTCTCCACAATAAGCACAAATATATAATTCATTATCGTAATTTAAAACAAGTCCTGCTACATGGATTCAAATTAACAAAAATTCACCGAGCTCTCCAATTTAATCAGTCTATATGGCTGAAATCTTATATTGATCTTAACACGCGTCTTCGAGCATTGGCGAAAAACGATTTCGAGAAAAATCTCTTCAAATTGTTGAATAATGCCGTTTTTGGGAAAACGATGGAGAACGTCCGGAAACACAGTGTCGTTAAACTGGTTACCAAGTGGTTGGGGCGATATGGAGCCAAAGCCCTCATTTCGAAGCCTGAATTTAAGGCTTCAACTATTTTTAATGAAAACTTAGTAGCCATTGAACTTAATAAGACTGAAATTTATTTAAATAAGCCAATATATGTAGGTATGTGTATTTTGGATTTAGCTAAAACAACCATATATGATTTTCATTACAGCTACATGATCCCTCAATTTAGTTCCAAATGTACTGTTTGTTATGTCGATACAGATTCCTTGATTTAGGAAATAGCCTGCCCCAACATATACAAAATAATTAAACGCGATTGCTATACACATTTCGATACCAGTGACTATCCTTCCAATAATATTTGGAGCATACCCCTCGTTAATAAAAAAGTGCTGGGTTTAATGAAGGATGAGAACAATGGTCGCATAATGACTGAGTTTGTTGGTCTAAGATCTAAAATGTATGCACTCAGGGTAGATGGTAAAGATAAATCAAAAAAGTGCAAAGGTATTAAAAGAAATATTATAAAAAATAGAATAACCTTTGATGATTATATAGAATGTCTAAACAATAATATTGAAAAAGTAGTTTCACAAAATTTGATTCAAAGTCAAAAACATGACGTATGTACCATCACTCAGTCGAAAATTGCTCTAAGTTCACATGATGATAAGCGTCATTTATTAAAAAACAGCTATGCGACGTTACCGTGGGGTCATTATAGCATAATGGATGTAGATTTATGTGTGAAATAAATATGTGTATAATATTTTATATGAATTTGTAAAATGGATGAATATGTCAAATAAAAGAATGTTTATACCGTAATGAAATCTGTGTTTTATTTTAAAATCCTAATAATAAGCCCATTTTCAAATCATATCAACATATTGTTAGAAGTACCGCAGCAGAGTGCAACTCAAAAAGCAGATTGATGGCTTTTAACATTGCACATGCGCGATAATCGTTTGAAAACGTAAAATGCATTATTTATTTTGATTTTTTACCATGCTCAATTATTTATTATGAATTGGAAAAAATCAAACAAATTATCGTTACCTGCTCTCGTACGAAAAATCATTTAAGAAGAAAATATAATAAGTATAAATTTTCTACTTCCAATGCAAAGAGATTTATTGGCAACCACAGAACCAGGCGTACATAGCATGCAGATGGTGAATTGTTCTACGTCCATATGAAATACAAGTTCCCTGCACTGATCTTTGCCAAGAGTACTAGAAGTTAACAGTTGGTTGTACGAGCATTCGTTTTGGTCTCTAGCTATGCATCAAGCATTTATTTCATGACCAAACTAGTGAACGATCATTCAACAGAACCAAAGGTAGAATCCATGTGAACTTTTTGCATACATATGTGTATATATTTTTTAAGCCACGCGAACATTTGTAATCCATGCTTTGATTTGGGCGTTTCATTGATAAAGTGTTACATGTGTAGAAAAAGCTACGTATTTTCAGATTTTGCTAGTCTCATACTCACCAAACGTAAATCGCAACTCTGTAGTGATTTTAATATGCTCTAATATAATCAATGAATAGTAAGTAACATTATGCATGATGCCCTTTTTGCATATTAAGTTATCTATCGATAATCATCGATATTAACATTAATATCAATGGGTTAATGAAGCCTAAACGGTCATATTTGAAAAAAACTCTAGCGCACCTGAACCGCTAGAAAACTAATTTTCGAAGAAATTGTCTTTGAGTGACAAAAAAGTGTGGAAAGACGTAAAACACTGTTTTTTAGAACCATATCAACCATTCCTTATACAAAGCAACAAAACTCAACACATATAATTCAGTGCTGGCAACACTTTCCGAACGAAGCAGCAATAAGTTTACCATAACAAGCTCATATTCAAATCAACGTATCCTTTGAATTTCGTTCTCTTCGCAGGATTTCATCGAAGGTTTCAGCGGTTAAACATTGTTTGAGGCTGCCATCTGAAAAATGTTCAATGCTCGAAAAATTTAAAAAAGGATTCCTTATTTTTATTGCAAATGCTTTGCATATGAGAACGTTGTTTGAAGCATCTGTTGGTGCAATATTTACGGAAATGGCTAATGCTGGTTAGCCTGTATCAACAGCAAAGCATAATACATACCAATTCTGCTTCACGTTAAGTTAAACCCAACCAGTAAATTTCGTTTCGATTGAATCACTGCGCTGGAAGTTATACGGGTGAAAAGAATTTTAGGGTTGCCACCTTCAAAACTTTTCAAATTTTTAAAGCGCTAATATTCGTTGTGAATTTTCATTGCAGTATCATTTCCATTTGGAAATCTAATGACATAATCGCTCAGTAAAGAAATTAAACAAAATTACCAAAATGCTCACAGTTGGCAGCCCTTTCATGATTTTGGTACGAAATTTCTATGACATTTGGTTCACATTAAAGTCCATTTACTGCGTGAACTTCGTTCTGATTTTTATACTGGACCGGAAGTTATAGGGAAAAAAGCTTTATTTTGCTGCGCAAATTTGCAAGCTTTATGAGACAAAAATCAACACAGCTGGCAACTCTATTCTAATTTTTCAGCCAAATTTTCATCAAATGTTACATAAAGTAAGATCCAAGTATTGGATGAATCTTGTCAAAATCTGATGGCTGAATCGGAAGTTATAGGCCAAAAACCGGTTTTTTTCTGGGTGATATTTCAAGATGGTACCACTGCACAGGGTTGCCCGTATTTCAAAATCACTTCTATCAGACCTGGTCCTAGCTAATACCAACATGTCCTGTAAATTTAATTATGATCGGATAATCCGGTCGTCAGTTCTCTTGAACAGAACTTTCGAGTGCTGAAAATAGAGGTAATTTGGTGATGGGTTGCCGTTCTTGTGCAAATCGGAATTTTGAAAATTTTAATTTGACATGATGGACAAAGGTTAAAATTTATCAACGATTTGATTTTTTTGTCAAAAATAAAAAATTTTTCAGGAAGGTCAATCATATGAAGGTTTTTTATTCAGGAGCCTGCCGTAGCCACTGGGTTACCCGCACTATCTTGAAAATCCACATGTGCTAAATTTTGATCAACATCAATACGCTCTGCAAATTTCACGATGATCCATTGTTTTTCTTAGAAGTTATGACAAATCAAAATTTGAAAAAAAATCCTTGCCTACTTTTAGGCACCCTGCACCCACACATGGCTCACATTTTCCAATTTTTTATCATAAACGAGCTTAGAACATAATTAGTTTTCATTCCCAATACTTTTCTTTAACAAAACTTTACACTGCTTGGAAATACAGGAGTACCTCAAAATTCACTAAAACGCTCGCCGCCGCCAAAAGGTTTAGAATATCTGAATTTGAGAAAGTTGTGGACCTACCTACTATATACATCTACGTTCTCCGAAAATTTCAGCTCAATCGAATCGGCCACTCCAGAGATTATCTCCCTTAATCATTTTGCTGACATATATATATATATATATATATATATATATATATATATATATATATATATATATATATATATATATATATATATATATATATATATATATATATATATATATATATATATATATATATATATATATATATATATATATATATATATATATATATATATATAAAGAAATATGAATTTTCGGCGAAACGAGTTTAATACTATTGTTCTTCGAACATTAGTAAAAAACTACTGCTGTCTAACATATTCTGCTTCAGTGTGGCGACATGTGCAGGATTTTGTTGCTGTAATCAATATATTTAACAAAATTTTATCTGCTCGGATGTGCGAAAAAAACGCACCTATTATATTTACTAATTTCTCACGTACGTAGTATCCACATTTAAAATAAATTATGTACTTATTTTTTTCACACATGTCGCCGTTCTAAAAACTGTGATTAATTATGCACAACAGCAAATATTTTTGTTCTGTTATTCTTTCGTTGTATGTATGTTTTATATAAATTTAGAGTGTCCTCTTGGGTCGTTGAGTGTTGTCATTTGTATTTCGCTCTTATGTGTTATGTGAATTGCTATGAATGGTACTGATAAAACAAAGAAATAAATCATTCAATCCAAATTCAATCATCGCGTGCACTTGTACGAACAATTTATTTCAGAAGGAAATACAAAAGATTCATTGCCAGTTTTGGTAGTAGGCATGCGTAAGATACAACAGATGAATAAGATTTTTCTCAACTGCATTGAAACGTGTGTAAAACAGCGTTTGGATGCATGCATGCAAAGCGTAAGTCCGTTTTCAACTGCTTTAGTCACCGCGCATATTAAACCTT
>OX376375.1:89239658-89290139 GCA_947369275.1 Nemotelus nigrinus | reverse complement strand
CCTTTTTACTAATGTTCGAAGAACATTAGTATTAAAATCGATTCGGCCAAAAATTCATATTTCCATATATATATATATATATATATATATATATATATATATATATTATATATATATATATATATATATATATATATATATATATATATATATATATATATATATATATATATATATATAATATATATATATATATATATATATATATATATATATATATATATATATATATATATATATATATATCATCAAAAAATTTCAGTGAGATAATCTCGGGAACGCGCCATCCGATTGAGCTGAAACTTTCAGGATACATTGGTGTATATGCAGAATAGGTCCAGGTCTCTTTAAATGTCAGTTATTGTTAACTTTTTGGCGCCGGCGGCCATTTAAGTGATATTTTTAATATACCTATTATTTCGTGCACAAATAATTTTCGCAAAAATAAAGTTGACCAAATAAATTCCGAACGTGTTTTACATATGAAGCGGATAATGCTTTGGAATTTTTTTAACCCTATGTGTGCGCTGGGTGCCTAAAAAGAGGACGGGAAAATTTGAAAATTTTTAAATTTCGATAACTTTTGACAGAGCTATTCAATCCTTATGAAATTTTCAGGACATATTGATATTATTTAGTTGTAGATTTGTGTAGCTTTAAATGAGCGTGCTGGCAACTCTGTAGCTAGGGCAGGCACTGAAAGTGAAAACCTCCAAATCATCGTCTCTCTTGAAAAAATGCCGTTTCTTCAAAAAAAAGCCACTCAAATGTAAATCTTGTGGTTTGTTAACATAACCAAAAAAAAAAAAAAAAGATATGGTATAACGGGCACGCCTGGTAACCCTTGCCCAATTTACCTATATTTTAAGCATCAAAAACTTCTGTTCACGGAAACTCACGATCCGATGAGCAGAATTAATTGAAATTTGCAGAATGTATTGGTCTTAAACAGGACCAAGTCTGATAGAAGTGATTTTGAAATGCGGGCGATTCTGTGCCAGTGGTGCCATCTTGAAAAACCACTAAAAAAACTGTTTTAAGCCCTATAAATTCTGATTGAATCGTTCGATTTTGACGAAACTCACACAATTGCTGAACCTTACCTCAAACCACGTTTGGTAGAAGTTTGGTGGAAAAATTCGATTGGAGCTGCCAGCTATGATAATTTTTGTGTCTTCATTTTGAAAAAAAAAATTTGGAAGTGAAAATATTCAAACCATCGAATATTCAAAAAAATGTCCGTTTCTTACAATAAAACCAATCTGTATGTAAATCTTATGTTTTATCTACACGTTCAAAATAAAAATTTGGAAATTTCATGTCGGACAAGAACGGTAACCCTCTCCCAGTTAACCTATATTTTTAGCATCAAAAATTTCTGTTCATGGAAACTCACGAACCTATAATCAGATACAGCTAAAATTTACAGAATGCATTGGACTTAAGTAAGACCAGATTTGATAGAAGCGATTTTGAATTGTGGGCAAGTCTGTGCCAGTGGCACCATCTTGAAAAATTACAAAGAAAAAAACTGCTTTTTGCCCTATGAAATGTGAATTAATTACCAGATTTTCATGACTTTGGCACAGTAGCTAAACCTTACTCTAATCTCTGTTTGGTGGAAATTTGGTTGAAAAATTTGATTGGTGCTACCAGCTATGGTAATTTTTGTGTCTTTGGTTTTAAAAATTCGCTCAGGAAAATAAAACTTTTTGCACTATAACTTCCAGTGCAGTCATGAAATCAATACGAATTTCAAACAATTAATGAAACCTGTCATAAACATTATTCAGGCCAAATTGGTTGAAAAGCCACGATAGTTTTGCCAGCTATTGTTGGTTTTGTGATTAATTGCAATATCTTTATTAAGCGGTTTTAGCGTAGAATTTTCAAATGGTAATGATATTGTAGTGACAATAAACAGCAAATATTAAGCTTTCGATTATTTGAAAAAACTCGCTGCAGGTAACTCTAAATTTCTTTAGACTCCTTTAACTTCGAATGTAATATAACAACGTGAAGCAGATGTGATATATTCTTGGCTTTGATACTGGCAGAAGGTTGCCAGCACGAGTCGGTTGTGCTTCTTTTGTATCAATAAACGCTTACAGTTAGTATTCATACCGGAAACATTTACAATGAAATTAAATAGCCGATGTTGCAATTCGCAAAGTTCTGCAAATTTTTCGGATCGCATCCCCAAACACCAACTTCAGTTACAGTGCTGCAGGCACTGAGCATTTTCTTCATTGATGTTATATAAGATGCTGCTTTCAAAATTATGTGAAATAAGCAACTGATAACGAATATAATTAACCCGTGTTTTGCTCTCATAAACGTTGAAATTCATGCCAGTGGTAATATCTGAAACCTTCCACCATATGAGTTATAATGCATTCTTGAGACCAAAGTAAAACGTGGCATTTGAAACAGTTTGGTCGTAATAAGCAGCACATGTGGTGGAATATGCACTCAAAACCTGCACGATTCTTCTACTGTTCTTCGAATATTAGTATTTCTAGCGGTTCAGGTGCGCTAGAGTTTTTTAATCTCTGTTTGATGGAAATTTGGTTGAAAAATTTGATTGGTGCTGCCAGCTTTGGTAATTTTTGTGTCTTTGGTTTTGAATATTCATTCACGAAAATAAAACGTGTTGCCCGATAACTTCCAGTGCAGTCATGAAATCAATACGAATTTATTACAATTACTGGAACCTTTAATAAACATTATTCAGGCCAAATGTGGTTGAAAAGCCACGATAGGGTTGCCAGCTATTTTTGGTTTTGTGTTTAATTGCAATATCTTTATTAAGTGGTTTTATCGTAGAATTTTCAATTGGTAATTATATTGTAGTGACAATAAACAGCAAATATTAAGTTTTCCATTATTTGGAAAACTCGCTGCAGGTAGCCCTAAATTTCTTTATACTCCTATAACTTAGAATGTAATATCAAAACATGAAGCAGATGTGATGTATTCTAGGCTTTGATACTGGCGAAAGTTTGCCAGCACGAGTCGGTTGTGCTTCTTTTGTATCAATAAATGCTTACAGTTAGGATTCATACCTGAAACATTTAGAATGAAAATAAATAACCGATGTTCCAATTCCCAAAGTTCTGCAAATTTTTGGATCGCAGCCCCAAACACCAACTTCAGTTACAGTGCTGCAGGCATTGAGCATTTTCTTCATTGATGTTATATGAGATACTGCTTTCAGTTGCTAATTTTGTCAAATAAGCAACTGGTAACGAATATAATTAACGTGTGTTTTGCTCTCATAAACGTTGAAATTCATGCTAGTAGTAATATCTGAAACCTTCCACCATATGAGTTATAATAGGTCTGTTTCTGTACTACGATTAATTGCGATTAATCTCCATTAATTGCAATGAAGCTGTTCCCGTACTCCGTTTTACTGAAAACTTAATTTTCCCTCTTTCAGTAAATTTCAGTAAGGTCTGAGCTATTGAAAAATACTGAAAAGTGTCAAACGGAGTAAATATTTTCAAATATGGACGGCAAGCAACATATTTTTTGCGTAATGTTGCTATGAAGGTCGAATATTTTTGTGGCGATAATTAATTACCGCTAAGGATAACTTTCTAATCACAATTGTTCTCCCAAAAACCGAAAACTGACACTTTCGGTTGTAAATTTTCAGGAAATACAATGAGAGCGTTCCCGTACTTTCATGAAATTCTCCACCACATGATTCAGGAAAATTCAGTAAAATTTAGTTTCTGAAAGTACGGGAACAGACCTAATGCATTCTTGAGACCAAAGTTAAACGTGGCGTTTGAACAGTTTGGCGGCAATAAGCAGCTCATGCGGTGGAATATGCACTCAAAACCTGCACGATTCTTCTACTGTTCTTATAAGTGTTTCTAGCGGTTCAGGTGCGCTAGAGTTTTTTTTTATTATTTCTTTCAGTGTTTTGGAGACTTTATCACGTGGTGTACAATATTTTGTTAGTTTTCATTGGTATTCTCCAACTCGCATAAAAAACGGGTGTTGTCGAATTCTCCTATAATTCCGACACTCTTCTGCGATGAGTCTAATTTTCACTTGTTTGGCTCCTTTTCAAATAAAGGATGAGAGGGAGCGAATTTTTGTATAATTCTGCTCAAGTTTATGCAATACTATTACTTCGTATAATTTTGCAATTATTTATCATTTTACACACGGTGTGAATAATATTCGTATTACATTATTTTTATTAGGTTAGGTTAGGTTAGTAAAGAGAGCTGCCGCGGGAACGCGGCTTGCATTAGACCACCAATTTGGGCCCATTTGCCACCCTCCGCTGGCTTGTTGGAGCTGCCAAGTGACCGCTTCGCCAAACTGGATCAGCCGACTCAGCGTGACGGTACTGGTCACCTCTGCTAACCCTTGAAAGTGGTAACAACCAAAAATCTTGAGGCGTTTATTATTTAGGGCCGGACAATCACAGAGTGTATGCTCGATGGTGTCCTCTTCCATCTCGCACCTCCTGCATAAATTCCTGGATGTCAGTTCCATTCTTTTCGCATGAGACGCGGTAAGGCAGTGCCCTGTGAGCAAGCCGACCGTGGCTCTCAAGCGGTTTCTGCTGAACTTGAGCAGTTCCCTGCTTTTGCTTAGATCAGGTGATGGCCATAATGTCCTGGCTACCCTGCAGTCCAACATGTTTTCCCATTCGGACTTCAGTTTGGCCCATATGGCAGCATCAAGTTTGCTTGTGGTGTCAGCGATTGAACGTGGTACAGTGATGCAGGGGCTATTGCTAGCTCCTGAACCTTTCCTCGCCAATTCATCGGCTTTTTCGTTGCCTATGACTCCACTATGGCCTGGCACCCACATAATCCGGATAGGAATATGCCTTGCCTTTTCATTGAGTGCCACTCTGCAAGCGTTAACAGTTTTTGAAGAACATCTATAAGATGCAGGAGCGAGAATAGCTGCTCTGCTGTCGACGCAAACCGTCATTGGTCTGGTTGATATTACGCTAATGGACTCAACTGGCATGCGAATAGCATGTAATTCAGAAGACGGTAGCATGGTCCGACAGTCTACACCACAGGTTAAGGTTCAGATCCATAGAAAACACGCCCGATCCAACTCCTGTGTTTGTCTTTGACTCGTCCGTATAAATCCAGACGCCCCCATCGGTGGTAGCTTCCTTTTTCTTCCAGTCTGTTCTTGTGGGTATCTTGTTGATTTTGTTGATCTTGATCTTGTTGCTTGTCGATCTGCACATCAAAAGCTCGATTGATGTCGCGAGACTCTGTGTTGATCAGCACACGTATCTAGCGGGCAGATCAGTAGATATGGCATTACACAAAGTTGTCGCTACAATAGAAAAATCCTTACAGCAAAAGGAGTTCACGCTAGCAGCCTTCTAAGACATTAAGGGGGCCTTGAATAAAGTCACTGTCGTGAGTATCATCGATGCCTTGGTTCGATATGGAGTGGATAAAACTCTGGTGACCTGGGCATCTGACTTGCTCAAGAGCAGGCGGATTGAGGCTACTTTTTTGGAGGCCAAAGCGGAAAGATTAGTCAGAACCGGAACACTACAAGGAGGGATTATATCTCCCCTTTTCTGGATCCTGACAGTCAACGAGATGCTGGAGAATTTAAGGGCCAGTGGCTTTGAGGTGGTGGGATTTGCCGATGACATTGTGGTACTTGTGAGGTGTGCGTTCCCACAAACTTTGTCGGACCTTATGCAATCAGCGCTGGACCAGGTCCAAACCTGGGCCAGAAGAGTCGGTCTTAGGGCAAACCCGACAAAAACCGAACATATACTCTTCACAAGGAGACACAGGGTACCGGCTATTACCACGCCTCGCCTCAACGGAATAACATTGGAACTTGCTGATAGTTTTAAATATTTGGGCCTTATACTAGACAGGAAACTGAGCTGGGGGGCTAACGTGAAACACAGAATTGGTAAGGCCCGCGCAGCACTTTTCGCTTGCCGGTCCACCTACTCCAATACCTGGGGTCTTAAACCTAGGGTGGCCTATTATAAATTCACATGTGTGGTGAGGCTGATTTTGGTGTACGGAGCGATCGTATGGTGGAAGGCAGCAGAGAGGAAAACTAATAGCAATTAGCTAACAAGACTGCAAAGATTAGTCTGCATATGTATTTCGAGCGCTTTAAGAACCACCCCAACGGTTGGGTTGGAAACGATTTTGGGACTCATGCCCCTAGATCGATTCATCTTTAGAAGCACAAGCCTAGCGGCGATACGCGCTAAAAGTTCCGGCATGTGAAACAATTCAGATCAGTGGGGCCACATCGGTATTCTTACAGAATGCCGCAAAAGATATGGGCTCGTTGCTAAAGACACGGACCACATGAGCAAAATAATACATCTTGGCAGGAATTTCCAGGTCAAGATACCCACAAGAACAGACTGGAAGAAAAAAGAAGCTACCACCGATGGGGGCGTCTGGATTTATACGGACGGGTCAAAAACGGACACAGGAGTTGGATTGGGCGTGTTTTCTACGGATCTGAGCCTTAACCTGTGGTGTAGACTGTCGGACCATGCTACCGTCTTTCAGTCTGAATAACATGCTATACGCATGCCAGTTGAGTCCATTAGCGGAATATCAACCAGACCAATGACGGTTAGCGTCAACAGCAGAGCAGCCATTCTCGCACTTGCGTCTTTCAGATGTTGTTCAAAAACTGTTAACGCTTGCAGAGTGGCACTCAATGAAAAGGCAAGGCATATTCCTATCCGGATTATGTGGGTGCCAGGGCATAGTGGAGTCATAGGCAACGAAAAAGCCGATGAATTGGCGAGGAAAGGTTCAGGAGCTAGCAATAGCCCCTGCATCACTGTATCACGGTCAATCGCTGACACCACAAGCAAACTTGATGCTGCCATATGGGCCAAACTGAAGTCCGAATGGGACAACATGTTGGACTGCAGGGTAGCCAGGACATTATGGCCATCACCTGATCTAAGCAAAAGCAGGGAACTGCTCAAGCTCAGCAGAAACCGCTTGAGAACCACGGTTGGCTTGCTCACAGGGCACTGCCTTACCGCGTCTCATGCGAAAAGAATGGAACTGACATCCAGGAATTTATGCAGGAGGTGCGAGATGGAAGAGGACACCATCGAGCATACACTCTGTGATTGTCCGGCCCTAAATAATAAACGCCTCAAGATTTTTGGTTGTTACCACTTTCAAGGGTTAGCAGAGGTGACCAGTACCGTCACGCTGAGTCAGCTGATCCAGTTTGGCGAAGCGGTCACTTGGCAGCTCTAACAAGCCAGCGGAGGGTGGCAAATGGGTCCAAATTGGTGGCCTAATGCAAGCCGCGTTCCCGCGGCAGCCCTCTTTACTAGCCTTACCTACTAACCTACTGTATGAAATACTCTTTGCATTTTAGTTTTTTGTTAGTGTATCAAATACACTTTTCATTTTAAATGTTGAAATTTTGGTTGAATTTTTATAAGTCGTAAATTTCCTCTTTATTTCTTTTTATTTGTAATTTGGATGAGTAAAATAAATGCAATGAATCGTGAATAATTCCGAGTCGTTATAATGATTCCTACAGTTCTTCTTCCTTTCCCTGTGGATTTTACTGTGCGTTAAATGTTGTATCGTCTGCGTGCCGTAGCACAAAGGTCAAGTTTGTCCCAAAAACCCACGCCGGATTGAACAAGCTGGCAGGTTTGGCACGCGGGACAGAACCGAAGCTGACCTAAATTAAAAATGTTGCACTGACGGTAGCTTGGCTATCATAGTTTTGCAACGGTTTACAGACGTTAAGTCCGCGGGCTAAACACAAAATTTCACCTAAATTATTTATTCCACCTGCTGTGAAAACTCAGTGCCCACGATTTCAAGCGACCTGACTTAAATTAGGTCGTGGACTTTATCGCTGTAAACACAACCAACCTAAGCCTTGATTTTTGCGCGATTGTTAATAATATATGTACGTCGAATTGAAGCTTACAACCCTTTCGTTTGACTCAAAATTATTTAAGTAAGTATATTTTAGAGACATATGAAAAGATAATTACAGTATTTTAACTAAAATCAAACTAATAACAGCTCTCACGTACAAACGAGGGCTAAATTCGACCTGACCACATTATAGGTCAGGTTGATGTTAACCCTTAAGGACTAAATTCACTAAGTCTGCGCTGTAGGCCAGGTCACATTTGCTCCAACCACTGCAAACCCTTCCAATGTTTAAATTTTCTAAGATCTGGGCTTTTTTTTTGGATGGTAGCCCCAAACACCTTTCCATCGCTGTAACTTTCGATCAAGTCATCGAAATTAAATGGGCTAAGGGTATATTCTTACTTAGGATATCCTTAAGTAGCTAGTGGTAGAATACACACTCTAAACCTGCACAAACTCTCTACTGTTCTTCGACCATTAGAGTTTTTAGCGGTTCTGATGCGCTAGAGTTTTTTTCATATATTTTTCACACGAAAAGAATGTACCGAAACAAATCGACGCAAATTGAAATGCACATGGTTGCAACCCAAATAGATTACGGTACAGCCCGATAACATCCAGTCCTGACTCAAAGTTTGGATGAAGCTAACGTTTTCGGATCTTTTGCCGATTAAAGGAAAATATAAGATAATCTTTTATTCTTTTCATATATTTATTATTTATGTCACGATCTATGTCACGGCTCGAAGAAGACTTGTTAAGTGTGCGACTATCTCCTAAGTCGTCACCTCAAGATCCACCGAGGACGTGCAGGTTCAATGGAATTTGAACCTGCACATATGAGTAGTTGCACTTAGATGCAGACGTAAAGTTTGCAAAAAAAATATGAAACCGCAAGATAAGAATTTATGAGACTTACTTTTTTTTACAAATGGGATACGAATTAATGTGAATTGTTTTCGAGAATCGGACTACGTACACCGGTGCAAAAGAATCGATTGCGGTTATATTATATATTATACATATATATATGTATATATATATATATATATATATATATATATATATATATATATATATATATATATAAATATATCTATATATATATATATATATAAATATATATATATATATATATATATATATATATATATATATATATATATATATATATATATATATATATATATATATATACATATATATATATCTATATATATATATATATATATATATATATATATATATATATATATATATATATATATATATATATATATATATATATATATATATATATATTGTTGCGACCGACTTAACTCTGTCGAGCCGTCGTCAGTGCAGCATATATTTAGAGAGTTTCCTTTTTTCTTGCCCGGCGTGCCTTTTCCCAGCCGACTAGCTCAGCCTGGCGTGGGTTTACGGGCGGAAAATCTCTACGTGCTATGGCACGCAGACAATACAACACTTAGAACCTGTTAAAGATCCATCAGTCAACGACAATCACAAATAGGAAGGGAAAGAAAAGGATTCGCAAGAATCATTATTTATTATTTTAGTTATAATTCATTAGTTATATAGAAACGGAAATTATCAAAACAAAATAAAAAAGAATCAAACTAAAAGCCACAAAAAAAAATTAAAAAGAAAATCTGAATAACTCAAGCAGATAATCAAACTAAAATATTCAAGCAAACAAAATTAATTAATAATTTGGGTGGGATTCATTCATACCAGACCCCGGCCGGGATTTGTTCACATATATCATACACGAGATTTTCCTTTCTCCAAAGAGAACCAAAAAAATTGAGTAATCAAATTTGAATAATTCAACTTAAATAACCTATTAATATTTTGTATACAAAAACTATCAAAATACTTATATATATAAATGTACATGCACCCACACCAAAATTTTTCATGAAATATTTATGGTAAGAATATATATATAGTAAATTTACGGTAAATCATATCTATACCACGTGATTTATTTTTTTTTTTTACTTTTAATTATGTGAATGATTATTTATTCCGTTTCCGTTGATATAATTCAAGAACTTTAATTAATCTTATTTTTTTATAAGCATTTCTTTAATTAGTGAAAAAAATATGATTGAAAAGTTAACTATTTTATTATTCATAAAAATTCTTCTTTCGATTTTT
Source organism: Nemotelus nigrinus (assembly GCA_947369275.1). Lineage (NCBI taxonomy): Eukaryota > Metazoa > Arthropoda > Insecta > Diptera > Stratiomyidae > Nemotelus > Nemotelus nigrinus. The sequence continues at coordinate 89,280,063 of OX376375.1, read as the reverse complement.
TTTTTTCCAAACGACTAATTATTCGGCCTCCACTCACGAACTTGTCTAACTGAAAATCGTACCTTTGAAATTATGATCCGTTTTGCACCATCACCTGCTCTTCTGCAAACGTTCTGCCCTTGGGGTTTAATGGAATCGTCACTGTCGTTGCGGACCCAGATAGTCTGCTAGACTTCCTTTCCTTCAGCCACTAAGTCACCGATATACCCTTCTTGCGAAGATCTTTCGTTTTTTCCACTATCAGCTCGGTTGTTGTCCCCTTAGTGCTTCTCAGCTTCAACTTATATTTTAAATGCAAAATTAACGTTTTTCCATTATTTCATTATTAAGTTCTCTAATCGCCAATATTCATCAATGTCCTAGTTTCACTCTCCATACTAGAATTTTTAACTTAAGTGTATCAATGATCACTTTGTACTTGCAAACTTTCTTAACTTTCACTATCTTGTCCAACAAATCTTGTTAACTTGCACTTTACTTTTTCTTTAATTTTCTTTCACGCTTAAAAGTTCTTGAACGTTCTTCCTCTCTTAATACAAAACCAACTGTTTTATTCTGAATTTTCAAATTCTCCAAATCACCAACTTTCGACTTTCACTTTTTACCCCAGAATGACTTTCTTCTTTTTCCCAGTTCATATTCAAGTCCCCCTTTTCTTTGTTTGAAAAAATTTTCACTATACCGCTAGAGCGGTTTATTTCCAAATTCCCATAACTTCAATTCCCCACACCATTGTGGCATCACTCAAAACCGACGATGCAGACATCAGCCACCAGGTTCGCTGAGTTTTCGCGCAGTATCCAGTTGTCAGAAAATTTAACCAACAGTGCCGTGGTCTAGAATCGTCGTCAGTTTTGTGTTTATAAAGATTGGTACAATATAACCCGAAGAAGTGCGTCTAATTGGTTCAGTATTCGCAGAAAGGTTCTAGTGAGATTCTTAAAACATGTCGGACTTGAAGGCGCCTCTTCGGACCGTCAAGCGGGTCCAGTTCGGCATTCTGGCACCGGACGAAATCCACATTTCCCTGAAACAATGGAAGGTGGCTTTGACCAGAGTCAACGATCGTTAACTTTAATAGTTATTTTATTTAATTTTTTAGGACAAATCAGAAGAATACGAACTTACTACGGATACTCAACCTAAGCTCATGGGCCCCGCTGACCTACCTGCCCAGGGTTCATATTTTTGTAACAGAGTTACCTGATGAATCGGTTATGTTAACAAGACAAATGAAGCGATTTCCATTGCACTTTGCCAGGTATTTATAGACACAAAGCGTTTTGAGCAGTAAAGTACATAATGATAGTCTTTTCGTGTACCGAGAAGTGTTCTGCTAAGAAAAATTTGCTGAACTGCGAAGATAGTCGATTGGAAACAATGCTCACTGACGAAAGATGAAGAATTGGCACTAGTTCAAGATTTGAAGAAAGTTTGAACCGTATTTACTGCCAGGTTTGCAACACTCGTGGGGACGACCCAGACCCTGAGAGGTCTCATATTGCCGGGCACTACTCACTGGCCTCCGACTGTGAACATCTTCCTTCGTCACGCTTTGATGTCCTTAGCGTGGTAATTTCCCATCACCTTTCCTTTTTCGTCTACCAACTCGTAGATGACCTGCCCCACTTTACGCTTGACCGTTGCCTTAATGAATTTTGGGGCGAGTTTAGCAGCAAATTGGTCAACCGCACAGCTTAGCGAATGATTGCGTACCCATACGTCTTGACCAATGGCAAAATCTTTTACACGGCTTCTTAGATTGTATCTTTGCGAGCCCTTGTTGTATGCCTCAGTCATTTTGGTTTTGACCTGACAATGAATTTGACGTAACCGGTCACAATTTGGTACTGTCACTACCTCTCCATCCTCAAAAGCCTGTAAAGACTTCAAAAGCGCGTATTCAGAACCATGGTGGATAGGTTGGTACCCGAACATCAGGAAATGAAGCGAACAACCTGTGGCCTCATGTACTACATTACGAAATGCGGCACATGACTCCGGCAGGTTAGCGTCCCAATTCCGATGGTCGTCCCCTATGAAGCTCGAATAGCGGTTAGGATAGACTGGTTGGCTCTTTCGGAAGCATAAGCTTGGGGTGAATAGAAAGGGGTGTAGCAATGGTTCACCCCATATTGAGCTAGGAATTCCGAGAAGAGTTTAGACACAAATTGGACTCCATTGTCAGTATGGACGATTTCAGGCACGCCAAAGGTCAAGAATATGTGTTCTTTTAAAAATTTCACCATTGATTCAGCTGTTGCCTTGGGTAGGTCCTTGAGCCAAATGAATTTGGTATAGTGATCGAGCACCACCAGCAATTGGGTGTTACCTAGCTTTGAACGAGGATATGGGCCCATGAAGTCAATAAACATGCGTTGCATTGGTCGATCAGTAATTCTGGCAGCACCCATAGGTGGTCTCATTGTAGCATTCGTGGCCTTAACTTGCTTGCAAATAGAGCAATTGTTGAAATAGCTGGTGACATCTTGACGCAGCTTCGGCCAGTAATAATAGCGTCGCAAGACTTCTAGTGTTTTACGAATCCCACAATGTGACCCCAAAGGACTGTCATGACTACGTGCCAGCAACACTTGTCTTCCTTCTTCAGGCACCCACACCTTTGCACTAGGAATATCTAAGTCAAGACCTCCGTGTGATCCTAGATGAATATACACAACTCCGTTTTTGGTGTACAAGTTTTCGAACTGATCCGGATGTTGCTCAATCTGATGGACGAGATTCAAGTAATCAGGATCTTGAAAGGCCTGTGATGAATTGTTCCCTAGCAATTGGTGATGCTCAGGAAGACAAACAACAGCACACTGAGCTCCCCCTTAGGAGTCACGCGCTCGTGACAACGCGTCTGGGACGACATTTTGAGTGCCTGCTCGATGTTCGATGTTAAAATTGAACCCTTGTAATTTTAGGCTCCACCGTGCTAATCTCCTCGACAAATCTCTCTGGCCCATTAACCATTTCAGACTGGCATGGTCTGTGATAATGGTGAAAGGCAGCCCCTCGACATATGCCCGAAACCTTTTGACACTCTGCACCGCAGCCAAGCATTCTAGTTCGGTAACGCTATAGTTGCGCTGCGCAGCATTCAACTTCGATGATATAAAGGCGATGGGATGCTCTCTACCATCATCATCTTTCTGAAATAAAACACTGCCGATGCCGGTGGCACTTGCATCGCACTGAATATAAAAGTACCGAGAGAAATCTGGGTTGATCAACACAGGTGCAGACACTAAAAGTTCCTTCGTCCGATCGAACGCCTTATTAGCAGTCTCAGTCCATACGAACCTTCTTTTACCCTTCAGCAGATCCATCATAGGTGATGTAATAGACGCGAAATTTGGGATGAAACGCCTATACCACCCAGCCATCCCCATGAATCTCCTCACGTCTTTTACCGTTTTGGGTCGTGGATATGCTATGATGCCGGAAACCTTTTCAGGATCCGTCTTTAGGACACCATCACTTATCACATAACCTAGGTATCGAATTTCTTTTTGAACGAATTTGCTCTTCTCAACATTGATGGTCAAATTCGCCTGCTGTAATAAATTGGCCACAATAGACAGTAATTTGAGATGGTCATCAAATGTTGGACTTGTTATCAGCAAATCGTCCAAATAAACGAATACCTGGTCATGCAACTCGTGAGCGATGACCTTATGCATCAATCGACACATAGTCTGTGGAGCATTGCACAATCCAAAAGGCATGACAGTGAAGTGATACAAAGGACGTCCAGGTACTGTAAACGCTGTCTTTTCCCGCGATTTTGCATCCAAAAGAATCTGCCAAAAGGCATCTTTCAGGTCCAGACTGGTTATAAAGCGTGTGGACTGCAGACGTGCTAACAGGCCCTCGATCAACGGCAAAGGGTACGCATCCTTGACAGTTACCTCGTTCAATCGTCTGGCGTCCAGGCATAACCGCACTTTACCGGGTTTCCTTACTATTGTGACCGGAGAGCTCCAGGAACTCCTACTCTCCTCAATTACCCCCAAAGACAGCATACGGTCCAATTCATCGTACATCAATTTCTGCACCACTGGTGACACTGCGTAGTGACGCTGTTTAATTGGTTGAGCATCACCTGTGTCTATCACGTGTGACAACAAATTGGTTTTGCCCAATCCTAGCTGGTTAAACGAGGGAAATTGACGCACGACTTCATCGAGCCGCTGCTTGTCCCCCGGAGACAACTGATGATAACCAGGGTCCTGTGGAACTAACTCAACAGCAGAGCAATGCGGTGCAATTTTGAAGGCATCCCAGAAATTTATGCCCAGATAAACTGAGTTGGTTAAACTGGGGCATATTAGGAAGCGTGTTAGCCTCGTCTTTTCATTGAATTGCACCAATGTGCTTACATACCCGAGAACAGGCGCCTTTTGACCAGAAGTGGTATGAACTTCAGTAGGCATTGAATGTATATTCAAGCCCAACTCCTCAACCAGCTTCAATGCTCCTGCTCCCAGGATGCTTACACTTGCTCCACTGTCAAGCAAGCCAGTCAACTGCCGACCTTTGATGGAAATGGTGGCAAATGGTCGGTTATCTCCATGGATGGATGCAATAGAGTCTAGACAAGCTTTCCGCAAAAATCGCCGAAGGGTGAAATATCTCCAGGCGCGAATAAAACGCCTTGATGACTGTTTAAGAGCATCATGTTTTGAGTTGGTAGACGTAACAGAAGGACATGGATTTTGGGGTGTATTTATTGACGGCGTTGCAATTCGGGGTCGACATTGGTGGCTACGTCGGTCTTTTGGGGTCTGGATGGGTGAATAGCCAGCGGAATACGCATCCTCCCCGGTGAAAGCGCATTCCTGTTGGAGTTTTGCGCTTGGCATCTAGGGCATTTAGGTTTGAGTACTCCTTCCTTACCACATCCGAAGCAGAATATCCGTTGGATTGGAGCGGGACAGTCCATAAAACCATGACCCAGGTCACGGCAATTCCAACACACTCGGTATTCTCCTCTACCCTCTACTTCACGATCTTTATTCCTAAACGTGCTGGAATTTGCTTGTACGGCGTGTACTTCCTGTTTTGCTAACACATTTGAGGGAGTGGAACCTACAAATTCAGAAAAGTACCGAGGGACTGGTGGATTTGAATCAGCTTGAGCATAATTTCCACGATCAGGTCTAGATTGACTTTCTTGTGTAAATCTTGGATTATAACTAGCCGGTCTTAAATTAAGATTATCAAAAGAAACACCTTTCAGATCCGGTTGAATCACCCGCACATTGTTTTGGATACCATCATCAGATGGAGCATATCCCTGATCCCATAATGGATGACGAGCGAGCAAAGTGGGTTCACTCAGATGACTATTGTTAAGGGAATCCGAGTGGAAATGCACCTCTTGCACTTGAAGTGGCCGACGATTGATGTCTCGATCTGAATTCATTCTCAAGAGTCTCCATTCTGATTCCACCAGACAGCAGCGTCTGACTAACTCTCGGGTTGAGGTGAAATCCACTCCAGCTAAATGTGCCCTAAGAGCAGGAGCCATATTTCTAAATACCACACATTGAAAATCTACATCTGATAGAGGAGTATTTAATTGTAAGGAAATATTCTCGAGGGCGTCAAAGAACTCCTGAAAGCGCTCTCCTGATTTCTGCAGTCGCCCATCTAGCATTCTCCGTACATCTACATCGGACCTAAATGAGCTAAATCGTTCCAAAAATTCTATGCGCAATTTATTCCACACCAGTGGATAATTCATCTCGCGGAAACGCCAGTACCAGTCGGCAGCTTGCCCCTTTAGGAGTAAATGAAAATCTGTGGCAAGTGTGGTATAAGAAACGCGGTAATCCTCTGCCAAGGACAGCACCCTGAACATAAACTGTCTGGCCGTCAACCCAGAAGTTGAGCCATCAAATATCAAATTCCATTTCGAAATGGGCAGCCTTACAGTTGACCGCTCACCCGAATCCATCTGCTCTCTAAAAGTTACTCTTGGTGGTTCGTTGTTAGTGGAAATATTCGGATGAGGCCCTTGCTCCTGGTGAATAAAGGAATTTTCTCCGTGAATAACCCATCTTCTTGATGACTCAGCGGCTGAAACTTGGGTTTCCGATTGACCTGGGGATGTGGCATTAACTCTCATCGACTCAGAAACTCGAGTGGCTTGAGCAGCCGAAAGCGACAGGCTCAGGCGTTCTAACTGATGCTGGAAAAGGGTGTAACTTGGATCCCAACTATTTGTTCTGCGACGCATGTTCAATTAAAGTATATAGTTTCTTATCCAAACCAAATCAATCAAAAATTAAGTATATTTTTTTTTCCAGATAAGTATGAGCAGCAACCGAAAGAATTCACAAGCAAAAAGAAAAACCTTCAAATTCTTCTCAATATCATTCAATGATAACGCAGTTATATGCAGCCAAAATAATAGAATACACTAGTTATGTATCAGCAAAACCAAATTTCTTCGAATTTGATGAGTATACTTTTCAATTCATAAAAAAAAATAATGATTCTTACGGATCCTCTTCGTGACAGGAATTAAAGACAGGAAGGGAAAAGGTATAAAATTTGACACTAAATGATGAAATGGAGGATACAAATCAGGAGGATACAGCTCTCTTATAGTTGCTTTGAAATGACCCAATAATCATCTATCCTGGGTCCTGCTCAAAATAATTCAATCGACTGAATAACATCTTACAGATGGACAAGGATCAAGAACAGCTCATGGGTCACCTCAGTGGATACTTTCCCCCCGATGCGGCAAACTCCTAATTACCAGGTTAATTCTGTTAACCAGAAGATATTGCACATCTTAACTTATTTAACTGGAGGTAATTCCACAACCACAAGAGACTGGTCAGCAATCAAAGAGACAAGCTCTGTTCGACACATAAAACGAAGACAATAGCACGAGAGGGGCGCCAATGCTGCATTGACGACCGCTCGACAAGATGATGATAGAAAATTGAAAATGTCAAGTATATAACTGCAACCATAGTCAAAGAAAAGAAAAAAAATGGCTGAGGCAACAAGATGCTCCTATTAAACATTTGCCACCTCAGCCGCAAGCACATCTGCCAAAAGAAAAGTATATAAAAAGAAAGCCAAAACCATTAAAATTTGGGCGCCATTTGTTCCGACCGACTTAACTCTGTCGAGCCGTCGTCAGTGCAGCATATATTTATTTAGAGAGTTTCCTTTCTTCTTGCCCGGCGTGCCTTTTCCAGCCGACTAGCTCAGCCTGGCGTGGGTTTACGGGCGGAAAATCTCTACGTGCTATGGCACGCAGACAATACAACACTTAGAACCTGTTAAAGATCCATCAGTCAACGACAATCACAAATAGGAAGGGAAAGAAAAGGATTCGCAAGAATCATTATTTATTATTTTAGTTATAATTCATTAGTTATATAGAAACGGAAATTATCAAAACAAAATAAAAAGAATCAAACTAAAAGCCACAAAAAAAAATTAAAAAGAAAATCTGAATAACTCAAGCAGATAATCAAACTAAAATATTCAAGCAAACAAAATTAATTAATAATTTGGGTGGGATTCATTCATACCAGACCCCGGCCGGAATTTGTTCACATATATCATACACGAGATTTTCCTTTCTCCAAAGAGAACCAAAAAAATTGAGTAATCAAATTTGAATAATTCAACTTAAATAACCTATTAATATTTTGTATACAAAAACTATCAAAATACTTATATATATAAATGTACATGCACCCACACCAAAATTTTTCATGAAATATTTATGGTAAGAATATATATATAGTAAATTTACGGTAATTCATATCTATACCACGTGATTTTTTTTTTTTTTTTACTTTTAATTATGTGAATGATTATTTATTCCGTTTCCGTTGATATAATTCAAGAACTTTAATTAATCTTATTTTTTAATAAGCATTTCTTTAATTAGTGAAAAAAATATGATTGAAAAGTTAACTATTTTATTATCCATAAAAATTCTTCTTTCGATTTTTTTTTTCCAAACGACTAATTATTCGGCCTCCACTCACGAACTTGTCTAACTGAAAATCGTACCTTGGAAATTATGATCCGTTTTGCACCATCACCTGCTCTTCTGCAAACGTTCTCCCCTTGGGGTTTAATGGAATCGTCACTGTCGTTGCGGACCCAGATAGTCTGCTAGACTTCCTTTCCTTCAGCCACTAAGTCACCGATATACCCTTCTTGCGAAGATCTTTCGTTTTTTCCACTATCAGCTCGGTTGTTGTCCCCTTAGTGCTTCTCAGCTTCAACTTATGTTTTAAATGCAAAATTAACGTGTTTCCATTATTTCATTATTAAGTTCTCTAATCGCCAATGTTCATCAATGTCCTAGTTTCACTCTCCATACTAGAATTTTTAACTTAAGTGTATCAATGATCACTTTGTACTTGCAAACTTTCTTAACTTTCACTATCTTGTCCAACAAATCTTGTTAACTTGCACTTTACTTTTTCTTTAATTTTCTTTCACGCTTAAAAGTTCTTGAACGTTCTTCCTCTCTTAATACAAAACCAACTGTTTTATTCTGAATTTTCAAATTCTCCAAATCACCAACTTTCGACTTTCACTTTTTACCCCAGAATGACTTTCTTCTTTTTCCCAGTTCATATTCAAGTCCCCCTTTTCTTTGTTTGAAAATTTTCACTATACCGCTAGAGCGGTTTATTTCCAAATTCCCATAACTTCAATTCCCCACACCATTGTGGCATCACTCAAAACCGACGATGCAGACATCAGCCACCAGGTTCGCTGAGTTTTCGCGCAGTATCCAGCTGTCAGAAAATTTAACCAACAGTGCCGTGGTCTAGAATCGTCGTCAGTTTTGTGTTTATAAAGATTGGTACAATATAACCCGAAGAAGTGCGTCTAATTGGTTCAGTATTCGCAGAAAGGTTCTAGTGAGATTCTAAAAACATGTCGGACTTGAAGGCGCCTCTTCGGACCGTCAAGCGGGTCCAGTTCGGCATTCTGGCACCGGACGAGATCCGCCGAATGTCGGTGTCAGATGATGGCATACATTTCCCTAAAACAATGGAAGGTGGCTTTGACCAGAGTCAACGATCGTTAACTTTAATAGAAATTTTATTTATTTTTTTAGGACAAATCAGAAGAATACGAACTTACTACGGATACTCAACCTAAGCTCATGGGCCCCGCTGACCTACCTGCCCAGGGTTCATATTTTTGTAACAGAGTTACCTGATGAATCGGTTATGTTAACAAGACAAATGAAGCGATTTCCATTGCACTTTGCCAGGTATTTATAGACACAAAGCGTTTTGAGCAGTAAAGTACATAATGATAGTCTTTTCGTGTACCGAGAAGTGTTCTGCTAAGAAAAATTTGCTGAACTGCGAAGATAGTCGATTGGAAACAATGCTCACTGACGAAAGATGAAGAATTGGCACTAGTTCAAGATTTGAAGAAAGTTTGAACCGTATTTACTGCCAGCATTGCAACAATATGTATATATATATATATATATATATATATATATATATATATATATATATATATATATATATATATATATATATATATATATATATATATATATATATATATATATATATATATATATATATATATATATATATATATATATGTACATGTAAATTATTATTTATATATATATATATATATATATATATATATATATATATATATATATATATATATATATATATAATATATAATATAACCGCAATCGATTCTTTTGCACCGGTGTACGTAGTCCGATTTTCGAAAACAATTCACATTAATTCGTATCCCATTTGTAAAAAAAAGTAAGTCTCATAAATTCTTATCTTGCGGTTTCATATTTTTTTTGCAAACTTTACGTCTGCATCTAAGTGCAACTACTCATATGTGCAGGTTCAAATTCCATTGAACCTGCACGTCCTCGGTGGATCTTGAGGTGACGACTTAGGAGATAGTCGCACACTTAACAAGTCTTCTTCGAGCCGTGACATAGATCGTGACATAAATAATAAATATATGAAAAGAATAAAAGATTATCTTATATATTCCTTTAATCGGCAAAAGATCCGAAAACGTTAGCTTCATCCAAACTTTGAGTCAGGACTGGATGTTATCGGGCTGTACCGTAATCTATTTGGGTTGCAACCATGTGCATTTCAATTTGCGTCGATTTGTTTCGTTACATTCTTTTCGTGTGAAAAATATATGAAAAAAACTCTAGCGCATCAGAACCGCTAAAAACTCTAATGGTCGAAGAACAGTAGAGAGTTTGTGCAGGTTTAGAGTGTGTATTCTACCACTAGCTACTTAAGGACATCCTTAGTAAGAATATACCCTCAGCCAATTTAATTTCGATGACTTGATCGAAAGTTACAGCGATGGAAAGGTGTTTGGGGCTACCATCCAAAAAAAGCCCAGAGCTTAGAAAATTTAAACATTGGAAGGGTTTGCAGCGGTTGGAGCAAATGTGACCTGGCCTACAGCGCAGACTAAGTGAATTTAGTCCTTAAGTGTTAACATCAACCTGACCTATAATGTGGTCAGGTCGAATTTAGCCCTCGTTTGTACGTGAGAGCTGTTATTAGTTTGATTTTAGTTAAAATACTGTAATTATCTTTTCATATGTCTCTTAAATATAATTACTTAAATAATTTTGAGTCAAACGAGAGGGTTGTTAGCTTCAATTCGACGTACATATATTATTAACAGTCGCGCAAAAATCAAGGCTTAGGTTGGTTGTGTTTACAGCGATAAAGTCCACGACCTAATTTAAGTCAGGTCGCTTGAAATCGTGGGCACTGAGTTTTCACAGCAGGTGGAATAAATAATTTAGGTGAAATTTTGTGTTTAGCCCGCGGACTTAACGTCTGTAAACCGTTGCAAAACTATGATAGCCAAGCTACCGTCAGTGCAACATTTTTAATTTAGGTCAGATTCGGTTCTGTCCCGCGTGCCAAACCTGCCAGCTAGTTCAATCCGGCGTGGGTTTTTGGGACAAACTTGACCTTTTTGCTACGGCACGCAGACGATACAACATTTAACACACAGTAAAAACCACAGGGAAAGGAAGAAGAACTGTAGGAATCATTATAACGACTCGGAATTATTCACGATTCATTGCATTTATTTTACTCATCCAAATTACAAATAAAAAGAAATAAAGAGGAAATTTACGACTTATAAAAATTCAACCAAAATTTCAACATTTAAAATGAAAAGGGTATTTGATACACTAACAAAAAACTAAAATGCAAAGAGTATTTCATACAGTAGGTTAGTAGGTTAGGCTAGTAAAGAGGGCTGCCGCGGGAACGCGGCTTGCATTTGGGCCCATTTGCCACCCTCCGCTGGCTTGTTAGAGCTGCCAAGTGACCGCTTCGCCAAACTGGATCAGCTGACTCAGCGTGACGGTACTGGTCACCTCTGCTAACCCTTGAAAGTGGTAACAACCAAAAATCTTGAGGCGTTTATTATTTAGGGCCGGACAATCACAGAGTGTATGCTCGATGGTGTCCTCTTCCATCTCGCACCTCCTGCATAAAGTGCTGGATGTCAGTTCCATTCTTTTCGCATGAGACGCGGTAAGGCAGTGCCCTGTGAGCAAGCCGACCGTGGCTCTCAAGCGGTTTCTGCTGAACTTGAGCAGTTGATGTTTGGAGCATGTACATGTAAATTATTATATATATATATATATATATATATATATATATATATATATATATATATATATATATATATATATATATATATATATATATATATATATATGTATGTATGTATATATATATATATATATATATATATATATATATATATATATATATATATATATGTATATATATATATATATATATATATATATATATATATATATATATATATATATATATATATATATATATATAAATATATATATATATATATATATATATATATATATATATATATATATATATATATAATAGTTATGTATTATTGATATGTATTGTAAGAAATATTTTATTCTGGGTTGTCGTATGTGGTATAACCCCTCCCCGGCTAAGATGAGGCTACAACGAAAATATGCTCATACAATGTTTAGTTTTTTTTTAAGTACAACTTTCTTTACTTTAACAGTGCAGAACAAAGCCTTCGTAGTAGTCAATTAATTCAAGCAAAACAGAACCTAGTAACTAGGCAAAATCTGGATGGTATAAATATGCTTAATAAATCTCTTCACGAACTGAGAGCACAAGAAATGATTCCCCCTGACAGAAACCAATGTATTCAGCATTCTATAATAAGTTCTGTTGCTCTAGTTCTGGCAATAATGATCAAATTAGCCTATCTACCAAAGTCATTAATAAAACGAAGGAACATACCACCACAGCTCGTTTCGAGACGATCCAATGTTAAGCTCAAGGGAACACCTGACATTGAATCTCTATGAGAGTTCATGGCACGGGAGTGTTAAAAACCACATTAATTATACATTTGTATAAATATCATTATACCTCATCATTACAATGCATGCCTAGACATATCCATAGAACATTTCTTAAGCATCTTAAATGTATTATACATTCGAACATGACACCATGCATGCCTGCATTATTCTATTCTTATTCATCATGTTATCAAAAGTCACACGCTCATGCTCACACATCTGCTGTGCTATTACACCAATCGTCTCATGGTCAACCATGCCCGTTTCACGGTCAAACATGCACGTCTCATGGTCAATCTCGTGTCATAGTGACATCATTAGACATAAGATAGGTTGTACAGACACAGCGATGTCTTTTCCAACATTAATGTATATTATGCATGTTCCGTGAGAATTAGAATAAGTGATTAAATGCAAATAGAATTCAAGTGACAATGTAAGCAAAATTTTGCTATACTAAGTGGGGTGAAAAGTAACCTCCTTGGGAATGAAAAATATTTTAAAATTTTTTTTTTTAATTTTATTCAATGTTGTCCCCTTTTAGGTCGATACACTTATTCCAGCGATTTTCCAACTTTTTGATCCCGTCCTTTAAGTAATTTTAAGGAAGGCCTACAAAATACTTATCCGCGGCGTCAATTATCTCCTGGCGCGAGCTTAATTTTTTATTGATGAGCCATCTTTTGAGGTTTGAGAACAGATAATAGTCCGAGAGAGCCAAATCAGGCGAATAAGGTGCATGGGAAAGCAATTCGAGCCCTCAATCGTTGATTTTAGGCATTGTTGCCTGTTGTGTGACGGCGCGTTGTCTTGTAAAAACAAAATTTTTTTCGCTTCATGTGAGGCCGTTTCATATTGATTTCGGTTTTCAATCGCTCTTATAATGCGCAAAATACTCGCTTCTGATGGTTTTTCCTTTTTTGAGGTAGTCCACGAAGAGTATGCCATAACAATCCCAGAAAACCGACGCCATGACCTTTCCTACCCATTGAGCCTCTCTTGGCCGTTTCGGAGCACTCGTGTCAGCTTCAGTCCATAGCCGGGCACTCATTCTGTTCTCTGGCGTGAAAAAAATGAATCAAGGTTTTATCAACAGTAACCAATCGATGCCAAAAGTCCACCCGATTTCGCCTCAGCATGGCCAAACACGCTTCCGAAGTGCGCTCGCGTTCGTGTTTTTGGTCCGGAGTCAGCATGCGTGGCACCCAGCAGCAGGATAATTTTTTCATCTGCAGAATCTCATCCAAAATATGGCATGTGCGCTCGGTACTAATCCTTGTGGCATCTGCTAGCTCGCATATCTTCATTTTCCGGTCGGCCAACACCATTTCATGTATTGTTTTGACTTTGTCCTGTGTAACTGCATCGGAGGGCCTACCGCTGCGGACTTCATCGGTAGTGGAGTTTCGGCCACCACGAAACTCTAGAAACCAATATTTCACGATATAATCTGAAGGAGCACTAGCCCCATAATATTTATCTAACTTTTCTTTTGTTTCCTTCGCCGCTTTGCCTCTCAAGAAATAATGTTTTACGAGAAAATGAAAATGGTTTATTTCCATACTCAACATGATGCCAACCACGTCAATTAAAATCGGCTGTAAAAACAAAACAAATGGCTGTATCGCTCTGAAATTTGATTGATACATATTGCATCATAACGTCAGACGTTAAATTAAATTTCTGTATATATTTAAACCATAATCCACCATATTGTTTATTTATCTGTGTATTTACTCTGTGCCGACGCGCTGATTTTATGTGCAGTGCTAACGTGGGTGCCTTCTTTCTTGGCAATACAATTTTTACTCTTCTTCTTTTCCCTGTGAGGAACCAGTGAGAAAACAAGGTCGCGTAACGTCGCGTCGTCCTCTTAATCGCGTCAACAGTAAAACTCTGAGGGGTCGACCCGGTTTTCTGTTGTATATATACCTTGGACAATTCAGTAAAGGTCATTTAGTTTATTTCTATTAGCATATTTCCCTTTTTTCATGTTCCTCATAAGTGAAAGTGTATAAATCGAATCAACTATAACGGAAAGTGCGAACAAAGAAGTAAATGTCACATATGTTAACAGAACATTTGTTTTAGTAATTAATCCAACTTCTAAATTTGGTTATTATGTTATTTTATCGACAATAAAATCCAACTGGTCATAGCTCAGTGACATTGTTGCAAGCTCTTGACCACTAGAGTGCAAGTTCGATTCCACGTCAGTACTTCAGCTTTTTGCAAGTTTCAACATATTGGGAAAAATAAATCGCTATGATTTCAAGTAAAAACAATTTAAATGATAAAATAGCACTTTCAATTTGAAAAAATTTGAAACAATTATAAATCAAATACATATGCAATATAATAAGCACACATAATATTTTTAAATTAACTTCACTGGCAGAGCTATTGAAAAGTTAAATTGACATTATAATCCCATAACTTATCAGTTTTGGTAGCAACGTTACATTAGCAACTGCTTAGCGATCTGACGATCAAATCCAAACGACGATCGAATCCACATGGCACCGAATTTTAGCCCGCATTTTTGATAAAAAATACATATATATATATATTCCACTTACCTACCAACCAATTGGTTTTTGTCTATGATACCAAGTCTAAATAATTGCATACTTTCGGGCACTTGCCGTATAGGATACTTCTGAGCATCGAATCGACAAATTCATTAATTAATCATGAGCTTCAAGTGCAGCCTCGAAAATTGCTTTGCCTTCGACAACACGATGAAATTCGTGATATGCAAAGCTTTCTGCAATAGAAAGTTGCACGGTGCCTGCATGGGTGCTCCCAGAGATTGGTTCCACCCGTATCTCGAGAGTCATTTTATCTGTAAAGATTGCCAAAATATTGAAAGACTCTTAAAAATTATGTACGACAACTTAATTAGCTATATTGGGACACTTAATTCGGAAAAAGACAATATCATATCCAAGCAACTTGCACAAGCACGAGCAAATGAAGAATTCCTGTCGGAAATATCAAATCATTTCGATGGTCTGGCGTCTACCTTTTCTAAATCGAACAGTATTAGCCACGGAAAGTCTTTTGACACGCTTGGGAAGAAAATGGATACTCTAATTGATAAAATGGGTTCCATTGCATCGAATTTATCCACTTTCAATAACGCTAATGATACTTGCCAAGCAAACAACAAAGGTACGCTTGTAAATTTTGAACAATTTTCACGACCGTTAAAAACGCAAACTGACAGACTCACAGACGCTTTTTCTGAGCAACAACTAAAATTAGCTGATATCAGCAGAAAATTGGAGGATTTAGACCGTCATTGCAAATCCTCAAGAAATGATGCAGACGAAGATTTATTAGCGAACGAGATAACACTCCATCAGGAGCTCCTTAACACAACGTTGGAAATAAATAATAACACTACGGCTATGAATACGAGGACGCAGCACAAAGCAACATCACCTATAAGGAATCTAACTGAGGGTACAACTCCATCTACTCAGCAAAAATTTTCAAACCTCAACGGTGAGACCCCAATTTACAAGTTCGGTACTTTTTGGTCCCAAAACGATTGGCAGAATCGTCTACAAAAAATAAAAAAAAACGAACGATATTCTCCACAATAAGAGCACGTCTTCCAAATTAACGACTTCAGTAAACAAAACTGCATTCTTTGTGAAAGGGATTCCCTATTCTGCAGACGACGAATGGTTGGGAAAGATTCTCGAAGCGGATTTTCATATAAACGACTACGAAGTGAAATTTTTATCCCAGCGTAAACATATATCCTCAAGACGGTGTAAGGTTTTCATCCCATCAAAATATGCCTGGCTTTTTACTTGCTTGAGTGGAAACAACAGCTCCATCAATTGGAAAGGAGTGACATTCAGCCCCTGGAGAAACATCACCGACAAAACTAGGTATAAGAGTAAACAAAAAATTGTAAGAAAAGATTGTATCCCTAGTCACACCTTTACCCAATTTCCTTCCACCCATAAAACTCGCCCATCACGTACTCAGTCCCAATTTTCAATGACAACAGATAATTCTTCCTTATCTGACTGTTTCAATGCTTTTACTCATAATAATAGTAATGCACTGATACCCCCAAAAGTTAACACGGTATCTTCTCCCTCAAGAAGGTGTACCAAGTTTCATAAACACTCCTCAGTTTTATAAACACTCCTCCAAGGTTTCCAGTCAGGCCGCCGTAAACTTAGCTCCTACTACAAGCAATATAAACTATTCTTCTTATGGTAGTAATATGACATCTGAATCTCATAGAAGGTCAGGCAACCCTTTTAGGCATTTTTCCTAACCGATATCAGAAAAGCCTCAAACTTTTTTACCACAATTGTGGTGGTATGAGAGGCAAACTAAGTAAATTATACCTTAAGTAAATTATAAACACTCCTCCAAGGTTTCCAGTCAGGCCACCGTAAACATAGCTCCTACTACAAGCAATATAAACTATTCTTCTAATGGTAGTAATATGACATCTGAATCTCATCGAAGGTCAGGCAACCCTTTTAGGCATTTTTCCTAACCGATATCAGAAAAGCCTCAAACTTTTTTACCACAATTGTGGTGGTATGAGAGGCAAACTAAGTAAATTATACCTTGACGCCAAATCGTGCCATTTTAATTTACTCGCCATCACCGAAACTTGGCTTAATGCCTCTCATAAGAATGAGGAGATTCTTGATAGTAGTTGGACTATTTACAGAAGCGACCGTGATTATTGTTCTACGGGTCAGTCGCGAGGAGGTGGTGTCTTACTTGCTGTTAGCAACACACTTTCAAGTGAGCTTGTAGATACCACCCCAAATGTTTTCTTCCAATGTATAATTGTTCGGATCTCAACTAATAACAATTCAATTTACATCGCTGTTGTCTACATCCCCCCTAGATCTGACGAATCCATCCAGCAATTTTTGTGACACAATATCTTCACTAGCGACATCACTTAGCGAAAAAGATAAAATAATAGTTTTGGGCGATTTCAATCGTCCGAATCTTTGCTTTGTTCCGGATGAAAATGACTCTTACCTTCTCCCCGTAAACTTTGTAGACACCAACGATTTCAATCTTGCGAGTGCCTTTTATGGTAATGATTTGCAGCAGGTTTCCCAAACTCCTAACCAAAATGGTAATTGGTTAGATCTTGTTTTCACAAATGCTTATGACGAAGTAGTGGTTAGTCCAACTAGTGACGCAGAGCATCTTTTTTGCAACAGTTTACACCATACAGCACTCTCAGTCGAACTTTCCACTCCAGATTCCACCTGCTTAAAAACTTACAATAACTCAATTGTATTTGACTTCCGTAATGCTGATTATGAAAGCATTAAACATGTTCTTGATACTACTGATTGGTCAACTACTCTTTCAACACAAGATCTCGAGACAGCCATTTCGTCTTTTTACAATAAATTATTTGACGCCGTTGAAAGATATGTTCCAAAGATAAAAAAAAAACTCTAGCGCACCTGAACCGCTAGAAACACTAATGTTCGAAGAACAGTAGAAGAATCGTGCAGGTTTTGAGTGCATATTCCACCAGATGTGCTGCTTATTACGGCCAAACTGTTTCAAATGCCACGTTTTACTTTCATCTTAAGAATGCATTATAACTCATATGGTGGAAGGTTTCAGATATTACCACTGGCATGAATTTCAACGTTTATGAGAGCAAAACACGGGTTAATTATATTCGTTATCAGTTGCTTATTTCACATAATTTTGAAAGCAGCATCTCATATAACATCAATGAAGAAAATGCTCAGTGCCTGCAGCACTGTAACTGAAGTTGGTGCTTGGGGCTGCGATCCGAAAAATTTGCAGAACTTTGCGAATTGTAACATCGGTTATATATTTTCATTGTAAATGTTTCCGGTATATATACTTACTGTAAGCATTTATTGATACAAAAGTAGCACAACCGACTCGTGTTGGCAACCTTTCGCCAGTATTAAAGCCAAGAATATATCAAATCTGCTTCACGTTGTTTAATTACATTCGAAGTTATAGGAGTATAAAGAAATTTAGGGTTACCTGAAGCGAGTTTTTTCAAAGGATCGAAAGCTTAATATTTGCTGTTTATTGTCACTACAATATCATTACCATTTGAAAATTCTACGATAAAACCGCTTAATAAAGATATTGCAATTAAACACAAAACCAACAATAGCTGGCAACCCTATCGTGGCTTTTCAACCAAATTTGGCCTGAATAATGTTTATGATAGGTTTCATTAATTGTATGAAATTCGTATTGATTTCATGACTGCACTGGAAGTTATAGGGCAAAAAGTTTTATTTTCCTGAGCAAATTTTCAAAACCAAAGACACAAAAATTACCATAGCTGGCAGCACCAATCGAATTTTTAAACCAAATTTTTATCAAACAGAGTTTGGAAAAAGGTTCAGCTACTGTGTCAATTTCATGAAAGTCTGGTAACTTATTCACATTTCATAGGGCAAAAAGCAGTTTTTTTTTCTTTGTAATTTTTCAAGATGGCACCACTGGCACAGAGTTGCCCACAATTCAAAATCGCTTCTATCAAATCTGGTCTTACTTAAGTCCAATGCATTCTGTAAATTTTAGCTGCATCTGAGTATTGGTTCGTGAGTTTCCGTGAACAGAAGTTTTTGATGCTAAAAATATAGGTTAACTGGGAGAGGGTTACCGTTCTTGTCCGACATGAAATTTCCAAAGTTTTATTTTGAACGTGTAGATAAAACATAAGATTTATATACAGATTGGTTTTATTGTAAGAAACGGACATTTTTTTTGAATATTCGATAGTTTGAATGTTTTCACTTCCAAATTTTTTTTTTCAAATTTAAGACACCAAAATTATCATAGCTGGCAGCTCCAACCGAATTTTTCGACCAAATTTCTACTTAACGTGGCTTAAAATAAGATCCAGCAATTGTGTGAGTTTCGTCAAAATCGAACGATTCAATCAGAATTTATAGGGCTAAAAACAGTTATATTTTTTAGTGGTTTTTCAAGATGGCACCACTGGCACAGAATCGCCCGCATTTCAAAATCACTTCTATCAGACCTGGTCCTATTTAAGGCCAATACATTCTGTGAATTTCAAATAATTCTGCTCATCGGATCGTGAGTTTCCGTGAACAGAAGTTTTTGATGCTAAAAATATAGGTAAATTGGGCAAGGGTTACCAGGCGTGCCCGTAATACCATATCTTTTTTTTTTTTTGGTTATGTAAACAAAGCACAAGATTTACATATGAGTGGCTTTTTTTTGAAGAAACGGCATTTTTTCAAGAGAGACGATGATTTGGAGGTTTTCAATTTCAGTGCCTGCCCTAGCTACAGGGTTGCCAGCACGCTCATTAAAAGCTACACAAATCTACAACTAAATAATACCAATATGTCCTGAAAATTTCGTAATGCTTGAATAGCTGTGTCAAAAGTTATCGCAATTTAAAAATTTTCAAATTTTCCCGTTCTCTTTTTAGGCACCCAGCGCACACATAGGGTTAAAAAATTCCAAAGCATTATCCGATTCATATGTAAAACACGTTAGAAATTTATTTTGTTAACTTTATTTTTGCGGAAATTATTTGTGCACGAAATAATAGGTATATTAAAAATATCACTTAAATGGCCGCTGGCGCCAAAAGGTTAACAATAACTGACATTTGAAGAGACCTGGACCTATTTTGCACATACACCAATGTATCCTGAAAGTTTCAGCTCAATCGGATGGCGCGTTCCCGAGATTATCTCACTGAAATTTTTTAATGATATATATATATATATATATATATATATATATATATATATATATATATATATATATATATATATATATATATATATATATATATATATATATATATATATATATTAGGGCGGGCCAAATTTTGTGTCGATTAGACCTGCCCCCTAAGATGATTATATGGACAATTCTAAGCAACTTTGCCGAAGGAACCATAGGTCTATCTCGATTTTCGAGTCTCCCACTTTTCAAAAAAAGATTTTTTCCCTATAACATCATTTTGATTCAAAATT
The DNA here is from genome assembly GCA_947369275.1 of Nemotelus nigrinus. Lineage (NCBI taxonomy): Eukaryota > Metazoa > Arthropoda > Insecta > Diptera > Stratiomyidae > Nemotelus > Nemotelus nigrinus. Next base: position 89,259,600 of record OX376375.1, on the reverse strand, counting down.
CGTTTTTTTATTCATCGTTATATTATCTTTTTTATGTGTATATGGGGGGTTTTTGGGGTCGAGAAATTCATTTCTGATCTTTATTTTTACCTATAACTACCGCCAGAGGGCGTTTCATGCATATTTTAACTATTTTTCGTCTATTTTTCGAGAAAAATTACAAGTTTTTCGGTAAAATTGATCTTTATTTTATTTTTTTCAACAAAAATTCAACTTAAAAAATAAGAACATGTGTAAAAAATAAAAAAAAAATGAATTTAGTGGAAGAAAAGCGAAATAACTTATTTTTGAAAGTCTTTTTTGCTTTCAAGTCGGGGGTATTTTGCACGGCTTTCTGATGTAACTGCCATAACACTGTGTCGACTCTTTTCTAAAACACGTTTAGAAACGCTAGCCAGCAATTGAACATGTCTTTCCGTTGCTTGTATGTGTACCGGAATTCTTGGATCAGGCAATGGTGGATCATCGCATTCTAAATATTGTTCCAAATGATCATACGGAATGCTATACGTAAACGGTGGTTCGAATAAGACATCATCTCTATTTAAATCAATCATATTCGTATAATCTGTACAATTGAAGTTTATCAAAGGTTTTTGATAAACTCTAAGATGTGCCGGGTCGTACAGATTTCTTCGGTAGTGTAAAATTTTCTTGATTGCGATTTTTCGTGTCTCTTTTTTATCATCAAATAACATCGCTAACAAAATATTTTCGGAATGTGCGTAATATGAATTGTTTTTAATGACATTATTCACAACTCCGCGTAGATTTGTATCCAAATATTGTGTCCAACGAATGAATTTGTAAAATAATACACTACCGAAGACCACCGAATTATAGTACTTGATGTTGAAGTACATCGGCACATACACTTTCATTATGTATGTTGCCAAAATTTTCAAATTCCTTGATAGATTTTCAGTTGACACATACAACCGCAACAATCTATTCGCCTTGGTGAGCCAACGTGAATGTGCTATTGGTCCTGGTTTATTGTGAGATAAATCCGCAGGAACAACACCATTCGAAATTGCATTGGCCATTTTGTATAAGTACTTTGAATCGGTGGATAATTCAAATGGATCTAAATCAGGTGGCATGTTCTCTAGCACGATTATCTCGAATTCATCTACAAGCTGAAAAAAAAGAAATGAGATGAATTAAATTTTACCATTTAATAATGGAAAAAATCGATGAGAAAAATGACAAATGATACATACCGGAAGATTTTCACAAGTTTCAATTTGTTTGCCCAACGTTCCAGTTGTTGTTCGTGGTCCAGTGGTCGATGATCTTTCCAAAGTGTCAAACAAATGACGAAATGGCAGCTCGTTAAAGTGCAGCATGCACACAAACCAATGCAGCGGTCTATTCAAATGCAATTCAAATCGACGCAAAATCCCATTTCTTACGTCAGCATTTGTTGGCTCACCATCACAGCATATGCCGATTAATGCATCGAGAGCAATTTCTTTTTCGACGAAGAATGCATTAAATGTCATCAATTTGTGTTCAGCATCTTCATTTTCGACTTTTGTGTAGCCTATCAATTGAGAATTTGGTTCCTTCAAAACAACTAGATGTGGTTCTTTCACCATCCTTGCATGCAACTTCTCATCGATTTTTTCCATTGTTAAAGCATCATTTTTTCGGCCGTCGAATGAAAATGCTATCAAATTGGATGCATCATACTGCTTACGAAGCAGTTCTTCTCTGCATTTGGCCTTTTCTCGACGCACTTTATTTTTATCCATGATGATAGGATTGCCATGTGCATCTTTTACGTCAATGTCTTGCATAAGAGATGTTGCGAGTGCTGCTGCTATTCTATCAGACACACCAAATCGATCACACATCGCAGCGAAGTTCGAAGCATCGTATCTGGGAGTATACGGTCCTCGTATCATTGGCGGAATATCTTGTGGATTTGAACTTGGCTGATCTATATCAGTACTTGGTTCATATGCTGAATGGCTCTGTTCAACGCTTGTTGGTATTATTGTTGACGTTGGTGCTGGCTCTTCAACTTCTAGCACGAATTCCGGTATCGTCAATCTTCTGTCATTATTTTGTTCTCGCATGAACTCTTTCAAATGATCTGGAATCAATCCACATGAGCATAATTCTGCTTTCAAGTCACATTGACATTTGCCGATGTAAAATAATTCTTTTGTAGATTGCTCGAACGTTCTGAATGAGGCGATATTTGAATGTGTTTGATCTGAACTGAAATGAAAGGAAATTAATAAAAGGCATAAACAAATATTCAATTAACTTACCTGGATGACAGTCGACGGTTCGATTGTCAGTTTTGACGTCGCGCAACCAGGCATAAAATCAGCTGACTTATAATGTTAAGGATGTGTTTTAAATTGTAAAATACTGGAAAACAATTTTTCAACAATATAGATGTAACGTTATTGGAAATGTTAACAATGTTAAATTTACCGAAATTTTCACTTAGAAATTTTTCGAGCCCATTGTCATGGTACAGTTGATTTTGAATTGAACTTTGAATCGGTCGAATAGTGTTGAGCAGTTTTTATCATAGAATTTTCCTTTTGAACTTGAATTAGTTGCATTTGATTAAATTGAATTAGTTGCATTTGATTAAATTGAATACTTGAATATTAAAGATAAATTGAATATTAAATTGAAACCTACAATAAAGTATTTTGAGTCGATTACAAAAGTGAGTTTTTGAATTGTAGTCATATTGAACATAAAATTTGGTCCTTCGAACCGGATAATCGTTTCGGTGTTAAAATTGGTGAACAAAGAAATTGAAATTTCGAATTTTGAAAAAAGTGATTGAACTTTTGAAAATATTGAACTTGTGAAATACGTTTAAAGTGAACATTTTCCGGGATTAGTGGCGTGCAAATCATATGGTGTGGTATGTAGATTACATTGCATTACAACATTTGATCCTATATTATATTGCATGTTGATTTCCAATATATTTCCTTGTCGTATTTGTCCATCAAATTTGAATTTATTAGTGCTGGTCAAATTGCTACTTTAAACTCGAAAGTAGTATATTTAGAAAATTGAACAGAAAATCAGTTCATTAGAAAACGTATAACGTTAATTTGAGCTTGTGAGAACAAGTTAGACGTGAACGGAAAATCAGTTCATTAGAAAGTGAAATTTTAATTTGAATTTGTGAGATCAAGTTAGGCGTGAAAGTAGATAACGTGTATGTACGTGAATTGAAAATAGAATTGATTAGAAGTAGTCGAAATTGAATTTGATTTGAATAGTTGAAAGATCATGGCGACGATTACTAAGTTGATCTTGCAGCAAGGTCTGAACTATGATCAGTTGGTGCGAATGCACTCTAATTACAAAAAAGATCCGAAGACACGTAAAACCGTCACTTATTTTACAAAATTAATAGAGAGACTCGAAGCTATTCAAAAGGCGTTTGAGAAAACTCATGAATCTATTCTCGACTCATTGACCGGCAGCGAGTCTGAGCTAAGTAATCCATATTTTAATGACGGAAAATATAGTTTGTTCGAAGAACTATATGTAACATTATATTCGGAACTTAAAGAGTCTTTGATTGAGGTACAAAGGGTCTCGAATACAGATTCTTCCGAAATTACCAATCGGCCAAAGAATTCGGAAGAAAATGAAATTAAACTTCCAAGAATATCGTTGCCAAAATTTTCGGGAGATTACGAATCGTGGATTTCATTTCGAGATCTCTTTAAGAGTTTAATCCACGAAAAAGCTTCATTAAGTAATGTTGAAAAACTTCATTACTTAAAGTGTAGTCTTTCGGGTGAAGCAGAAAGTCTGTTAAAACAATTCCAGATAACAGATACGAATTATCAAGTGGCATGGAAGGTGTTGGTTGAACGTTACGATAATAAAGCAACGTTAATGAACACACAATTGAAACGACTATTTAGTTTAGGGGTCGCAAATGAGTCAGCGGCATCAATTAAATTGTTACTAGATAGAACGGTCCAGGCAGTGCAAGTGTTGGAGAACATGAATATTAAAGACATGTGGCAAGCAGTAGTTGTATACATGACAACACAACGTTTACCTTCGGAGACGAGACAATTATGGGAGCAGCAGCAAGCAGCTACTGGAGAGTTGCCGACTTTCATTGAGTTGAAAGCCTTTTTGCAAAATCGATTTCGCGCTTTGGAGGCCTCTGGAGTAACTCATATTAGAGGAAGTTCACAAAGGAGGATTACAGCGTCTCACACCGGTAACATACAATCCTATCACAGTGACGTACAACAGTCGTGCACCATCTGCAAGGAAAAACATGGTATTCAGCATTGTATCCAGTTTTCGAGAGCCAATCACGGTACAAGGTTGCAATTAGTAAAACGCAATGGCCTTTGTATCAATTGTTTAAAAAAGGGCCATATGATGAGCAGTTGTCCAAGTACGTCACGATGCTTTAAGTGCAAGGGCATGCATCATACACTGTTGCATAGAGAAAATGTTGACACAGCATTACCAACGGGTCCTGAATTGAGGCAGCAACCGGGTCCATCGAATGCTGGTCTTAATATTAATTCACTAAACGTTACCGCCAGCAAAGAAGTCTTATTGGCTACGGCATTAGTTACCATCGAGTCACCTACTGGTCACATCCCACTTCGAGCATTACTTGACCAGGGCTCACAAGCGTCATTTATCTCAGAATCTGCAGTGCAACTATTGAAATTAAAAAGAGAATCTTCGAAAGTTAATGTCACAGGAATCGGTTCGAACACTGCTACAAAAATTAAAGGGGTTGTTCGAGTAAATTTAATAATACCACAACAGGATACGATCGAATTAGATGCTTTGATTTTAGAAAAGATAACAAATCTTTTGCCACCACGAAACATTACTCCAGCAGTGTGGAAGGATTTAGGAAATTTAACATTAGCAGATCCAGGCTTCGACAAACCTGGTAAAATCGATCTACTACTCGGTGCTGATGTCTATGCAAAGGTGATACTTGGCGATATGCAGAAACTTAATATTGGTCCAATACTTCAAAACTCTAGGCTAGGCTGGATTATCTCTGGTGGCGTTCACCAAACAAATTCAAAAAAAGGCTATCAAAGTTTCAAAGTTGAAGTTACAGATGATATGAATATTAGTGATCAGCTCAAAAGGTTTTGGGAGCTTGAGGAACTTCAACCCAAAAGGGTTTTAACCAAGGAAGAGGAATTTTGTGAAAACCACTTTGTGAAAAACGTTACGAGGAATAATGATGGAAGGTATACGGTGCGACTACCATTTAAAGATGAAGATAGTAAAATTAATCTCGGAGAATCGAAAAACGCAGCGATAGTCAGCTTCAAAGCGTTAGAAAAACGTTTCGAAAAACAACCCGACCTGAAACTGGAGTATCAAAAATGCATTCAAGAATACATCGACTCTAATCATATGCAATTAGTAAAAGCACCTACGACTAATAATGTACCCATTGAAGATAATAGAATGAATTATTATTATTTGCCTCACCATGCAGTCTTCAAAGAAAGTAGTACGACGAAATTGCGAGTCGTATTCGATGCATCTCGGAAAACGAACAAAGGATTATCACTAAATGATATATTGTTGACTGGACCATCCATTCAAAATCAAATTATTTCGGTTGTCATGAGGTGGAGGCTCTTCCAGTATGCTTTCATGGCCGATATAGCGAGAATGTATCGCCAAATTAAGGTGCACCGCGACGACGTCGATTATCAACGAATAGTATGGAGATCGAACCCCAATGACGCACTTGATCACTATCGCCTAACTACGGTAACATTTGGCACAACGTGCGCACCTTTTCTCGCTATACGGACTCTGCACAAATTAGCAGAAGATGAGATGAATAATTATCCTACGGCATTTGATGCTATCAAGAATGATTTTTATGTCGACGATTTGCTCTCAGGGGGTCAAGACTTACAAGAAACTATCGACAAACGTGATGCAATCTTTGCTGTCTTAAAATCTGGTGGTTTTATTCTGAGAAAATGGATTGCGAATGACCAACGGATCTTGCAAGGAATTGCTAAAGAAGATATTGAAATGAAAAACTGTTTTGAAATGAATTTAGACCAAGGATTCAAATCCTTAGGAATTGTGTGGTATCCTATGAATGATTATTTTAGTTTTCGTCTGCAATTGAAAGGTTTAAATTTACCTTACTCAAAGAGACAACTGCTTTCAGAAATCGCTCAACTATTCGACCCAATGGGATGGCTTGCTCCAATTATTATCAAAGCTAAAGTCCTTCTCCAAACTTTATGGCTTCAGGGGCTCACCTGGGATGAACCTGCTCCTGATGAAATTATACAACAATGGTTAAGATTCAAAAATAATTTAAAGATGATAAGTGAAATTAAAATACCGCGACATATTAGAAACTCGTCATTATCTCAATTTGAGATCCATGGATTTAGTGACGCGTCAAAGGAAGCTTATGCGGCTGCTGTGTACCTAGTCAGCAGAAATATTGAACAAACTCACGTTTATCTCGTGATGGCGAAGACGAAAGTTGCTCCGATTCGAACAGTGTCAATACCACGTTTGGAACTATGTGGCGCTGTGCTACTTTCCAAATTAGTACATCAAATAAAAGAAACTTTAAATTTCCAACATGTTCAAACATGGTTATGGACCGACTCGGAAATTGTCCTCTCCTGGATCAAGGGACATCCGACGCGATGGTCAGTTTTTGTAGCCAACCGTGTCACTGAAATTTACAATACTAGCGGGAATACACCTTGGCGTCACGTGCCCTCGAAAGAAAATCCTGCTGATTTAGCAACTCGTGGTTTGGATGACACCGACACAATCAACAATAAGTCTTTGTGGTGGACAGGCCCATCTTGGTTGCAGAAAAACCCTGAACATTGGCCTAAAATGAAAACTGTAGAAATTACTAATTTGGAAAAACGGAAACATTTGAATGTTCACCTCTGCCTGGATTTATCTTCGGATACAAATGATATATTAAATAGATTTTCCTCATTTAGTCGATTGATTCGAGTTACCGCGTACTGCTATCGATTCTTCAAGTTAGCCAGAAAGAAGACAACTGATAAAGGATACTTAACGACGGAAGAATTACAACAATCTCGAAAATTTTGGATTATAAACGTCCAACAAAGGGCTTTTAAAGAAGATATTAACAAATTACGAAAGGGCGAACAATTATCGAAAAGAAGTCAGTTAATCAATCTTGTTCCATTTCTTGACGGGGACGGGATTCTACGAATCGGAGGGCGTCTGGAAAACGCAGATTTAACCTTCTCACAAAGACATCCGATCATCATTCCGAAAGCAGGGAAATTTACTGAACTGCTAGTACGACATATACACAACATCACGTTACATGGAGAAACGCAATTGATGCTCGCCACACTGAGACGAAACTATTGGGTTTTGGATGCAAGAAATGTTATTCGACATTCTAATCATAAATGTTTAATTTGCTTTCGAACTAAAGCTAAAATATCATCACAATTAATGGGAAATTTACCGAAGCCGAGAGTCACAGTTTCACGTCCTTTCACCCATACTGGAGTGGATTACTGCGGGCCAGTTACAATCAAAGATAGGAATGGACGCGGAAGTAAAACCCATAAGGGATACATTGCTATTTTCATCTGCTTGGCGGTGAAGGCAATTCACATCGAGCTCGTCAATGATCTCACAACGACCACATTCCTCGCTGCGCTCAAACGTTTTATTGGAAGACGAGGTCTATGTCAGCACATTTACAGCGATTGTGGCACGAATTTTGTAGGAGCTGAATCAGAATTGAGGAAAATAGCGACAAGAAATCGAGAAGCTGTAGGGTCCCGGAGTGGCCTTGAAATTACATGGCATTTCAACCCACCAGCATCACCACATTTTGGAGGTTTATGGGAGGCTGGTGTGAAGTCGATCAAACTACATTTACGCCGTATACTACGACATGCCACTCTAACTTACGAAGAATTTTCAACAACTCTAGTCCAAATCGAAGCCTGCCTGAACTCGCGACCTTTGTGCCCTCTCACAGATGACCCTATGGACACCAAAGTATTGACTCCAGCTCATTTTCTGATCGGAGATGCTCTAATTATGCCAGTAGAAGACGATCTGTCTGAAATAAACTTATCACGGCTAGACAGATGGCAGTTTTGCCAAAGATTAATGCAAACATTTTGGAAACGCTGGACAAATGAATATCTCGCAAGATTGCAACAAAGGCCTAAATGGCTCAAACAAGAAATCCAGCCTAAAATAGGAGATTTATGTCTGCTGAAAGAAGAGAACATACATCCTAGTAAATGGCCTCTCGCAAGGATCACTAACGTTCATACGGGAAAGGATATGATAACACGAGTGGTCACGTTATTTTCAAAAGGTAACTACTACAAACGTGCAATAACAAAAATTGTTCTACTTCCTACGCAATAACCGAACCTATAATATACACATATTTTAATAAAAGAAATGAAGCTGCAAACAAAACCATAGACAGAAATAGAAATGAATCGAATACAAAAATGAACTACGATGCCAGACAATACAGCACTTTACCCTTTCTTTCCTATCACTATCCAATCCTATCCAAAGTACATACCACACAAAATAAAAAAAAAAAAACAATGCTAACGGTTTCTCAGTAAACCCTTGTTCGAGTTGGCGAGTCGGGGCGCCAAGTTCAAATAACCCCTCGGTTGGCGAGTGTTATGTGCCTGTACGGAGGAAATGCCACAGGTTACATTAACATCTTTACCCTGTCAATTCGAAGGCAGCATCTGGTGTTTGGGAGTCCATTTCGATAAGCCAACCATACATGGCAATGGAGCAACGACAATAGACCTGATAATCGGTAACTCAATATTGACGAAAGCATACTCAACTTTATTTTTACAGATATTAATACTGATCCGGTTGGACCAGCGGGGGGAGTATGTTTGATCTGAATCTGAAATGAAAGGAAATTAATAAAAGGCATAAACAAATATTCAATTAACTTACCTGGATGACAGTCGACGGTTCGATTGTCAGTTTTGACGTCGCGCAACCAGGCATAAAATCAGCTGACTTATAATGTTAAGGATGTGTTTTAAATTGTAAAATACTGGAAAACAATTTTTCAACAATATAGATGTAACGTTATTGGAAATGTTAACAATGTTAAATTTACCGAAATTTTCACTTAGAAATTTTTCGAGCCCATTGTCATGGTACAGTTGATTTTGAATTGAACTTTGAATCGGTCGAATAGTGTTGAGCAGTTTTTATCATAGAATTTTCCTTTTGAACTTGAATTAGTTGCATTTGATTAAATTGAATTAGTTGCATTTGATTAAATTGAATACTTGAATATTAAAGATAAATTGAATATTAAATTGAAACCTACAATAAAGTATTTTGAGTCGATTACAAAAGTGAGTTTTTGAATTGTAGTCATATTGAACAACATGTATATCATCAAATTAGTAAGCAGTTTTTACAGAGTCATATTCAACATACATGAAACCATTTGTTTTAATGTAAATCATGTTTGTAAAAAAGAAGCATTGAAAAGGGTCTTTCTAAGCCTGCAGAACGCTGAATGGAAAAAATAGAAATAAGCTGTTTTTCATCCATTAAATTTATAAATATTTTGGAAATAAAGCGGTTGAAATGGAAAAGACGCAAAAAAGTGTTAACATGAGGGTGTATAGACAATTCTTCATTTACTATACTTTCAAACTGTTTCGCGACTTTTACAATTTAGAATTACAATTTTTTTGAGTGTTAACGTACATATATATTTTAAGCATACATATTAAAAATATCAAGGTTCAGATTCCCCACGACAAATACTTTTATTTACTTTTCTTTTATTTCCTGATTCCTACTTTTTCCTGCTAGTTAGAAAGATGAAATATAATTTTAGGCAGAATATGTATCATAAAAAAGTTTGATGCAAGACTGGAATTCTGCAGTCATTAATTAAAAATTGTTTGCTTCATTTTTGTAGTTTTCAGTTTTTATCGATTTGGTATGATGAAATAAAATCTTTGCACTTCCAAAAAATGACTTCGCCGGTTAGATAGCTTTTGGTCTTTTCATAAGTCCAGACAATGTCAAGAAATGTTTGATATTTCGTGAATGGCAAGCTCTGGCAAAAACTGATATTCTAGTTCATAGCAATGAATCTTTTAATCTTTACACGCAAATACTAGCGGACCTTGCATGAAAAACTTTACACTTAGTTGGTTTACAGTTCTGCAAGCATGGCATTTCCCTTTTTGGCGTAGAAAAAATGGAGCTAAGATTTTTAAACTAAGGAAAAATGCTACATTCTGGAGATATGACAATAATTTTAGCCGATTTGTTTATAAACTTGCTACAGAAACAAATTGTTGGCAGGTTACAAAGACAGAGCTCAATGCGCTCTATAACATCATGAAATTAACCCAAAAACTGCATTCTCGTGCTTATGACTTTTTTCTTATCACGGCAAAATTCATTTCAAAAACCTAGCATAAGAAAATTTTTAGTTTTTAGATAGCCAGTAAAATTGTATCTTCATATTCATATCTCAAATATATAATCTTTACGTCCTATTTTTTATGTGAGCAATACGACTAGCGGAAGTAACATTCACATAAAAATAGCACAACGGCAATATTGAATGAGCCGATCAAAATTTTCTTGCATTCTCGAACCATTCTTAAGCCGATCCATGACCGCTTATTTTTCATCTGCTTAAACGAGACAGTGATAGCATTTCAGCAAGGAATGAAAATAGACAGGCACAAGGCAACACACATTTTATCAAAGCCTCTAGTGGCTCGCAAGCCGGATAATTTCGGCTTGTGAATTGGAATTTTCACGTTATCGTATTATACAGAAGATAGTATGATCTTTAATCATTTGAAATTCCATGTACATGTTCGGCCGACGATATACACTAAACGTACCGTACGTTTAGTGTACATTTGCGCTTCATTTACATGAAAAGGAAAAACTTTTTTAGAGTGAAAGCACTGAGTCAAAAATATTGAACTTCACAGGAGAGCATAATCAATTCATTTCGGCTACGGCATTATCACTTTTATCTGTAATTTTTTCCCAGTTCATATAAATGAACCGCAAAAGTACACTAAACGTACAGTACGTTTAGTGTACACCGTTTGTGTACGGGTTGTGTAGGTGTACACATTCCGTATTGTAGAGGATAAGGTTTGTGTACTTTGTACAGTACAGTATTCAATCGTAGCGTACATTTGCATCGTGTCTGTTTCGTTCGGTATATCGGTTGTGTACATGTACGCAAACATTATAGACTGAGGTAGGGTATGTGTACTTTTTGTAGTGAATGTGTTTGCGTACGGGCGTCAAAAATGTACGATACAGTACACTAAGGTACGGTACCATAAGGTTTTTTTTCGTTCACTGGTTTACAGCGATATAGTCCACGATCTATTTTAGGTCAGGTCAGTTGAAATCATGTACTGAGCTATCGCTTGGGTCAGGTACTGAGTGTTTACAGCAGGTGGACTTAATAATTTAGGCGAATTTTGGTGTATAGTCCGCGGACTAAACGTCTGCTGTAAACGCTATCATTGTTTATGTATTTTCATTGCAAATGTTTATGTCAGCATTTATTGGTACGAAAATAACAAAAACGCTTCGTGCTGTCAACCTTTTACTAGCACCGAAACCAAAAATATGTCATATTTACCACACGTAGAGGTCAACCTACTCCTCGAATTTCTCACATTTCAAAACCGCTTCTATCAGACTTGGTCCTACTTAAGACCAATACATTCTGTAATTTTCAACTGTATCTGATTATTAGGTCTTGAGTTTGCATTAAGGGGTTAGGTACACGTGGGACGTCCAAAAAAAAGCTCTTTCTCATGATTTTTTTAAAATAATTAATAACAGATGTTATTTTACTTGAAAAGAATATATTTGTTGAAGCTATTCTATTTTTTTTAAAGCAAAAGGTTCAAAATTAGTCAAAATAGAGTAAATTTTCGAGGGGTCGAAAAAAAAATTGTTTTCCGTGATCATCGTAGCTTGTCAGTGGATCATTCGAAATAAAAAAAATCAGGGATTATTAGTTAATGACATAGTGCTCCAGATAAACGAAATACTTTGGCAGATTTTGATTTTTCGAAAAATGGCGGTTGCTGAAATTCAAAATTGTATTTTTGACCGAAATTTCACTCACATTTTCGGCTAATGAAAAAAAAAATATATCGTTGGATCGGAAAAATCCTTCGTTCATCCAGAGGATAATTACATATCAAATAAGTGAGGAAAATTGCATGCTGATCGATAAAACCGTTTTCAAGTTACAGTGATCACCGACTTCGAAAACATAGTTTCGAGAAAAATGCTTTTAACGGGGAAGTATGGTCAGAAAATCGTAATTTTTTTTTGTTTAGTGACTAGTGTATAGTGACTCAGGAGTGTCCATACAAAATTTCAGGTCGATCCGAGCAAAATTAACGAAGTTATTGGCTTAACAATACAAATAACTCAAATTCATATTTTCGCGCAAATCACGTGCTATAGCGTTCCTTTCCCGCTTTATTAACCGCGCGCAGCTCTCATATACGTAATAGTAGAGTCTTCCCACCCTATCCACACCTGTATGTGCTATATTTGTGTAAAAACACTTATATATGTGACTTGTAGTAGTATACATTCATTTCATCGAGCAGTTACGGTACACGTGTTTCGTTAAAATTTTAAAACGCGTTTTTTGAGGAATTTTATTTTTCAAGTCGGTGAGACATGTAACTCAAAAACTACTCGACCGATCTTTCCTAAACTTCGCACACTATTTCTGTAGGCAATTTACTAGGTAACGCTGTCAAAATATTTTTTCTTGCTTTTTTTTTATTTATGGAATTTTTTACAACTGAAACAGAAATTTCGAAAAAAAAATTTCCGTTTTTTTCGTTTTTTTGTCTTCAAACTTATACCAAAAAATAAATAATCTAGATATTTGGAAAAACTCGACAGCGTTACCTTAAGAAACTCATAAACTCACGAAATATTTTTGGTTTTTTTGTTTACGATGATCCAGTCATTAGTTATGTGTCTCACCGCAAATCAACTCTTTGTCCTGAACGAAAATATCAAATTCATGTCACGAGCTTAATTTTCGATATTTTTCAATAAAATTTTTTTTGGATACTCTTCAAAGGTTGTTCTTTGCTGTAGGTATTATCCCAATCAAGTAACTATTAACAGTTTTCTAAAAAAAAATCTTGAAAATGGGTATAAAATGTGCTGCTGCAAGCACGATTTCGGAATCATGCAAGCACGATTTCGGAATGCCATGCAAGCACGATTTCGGAATCAGTGCATAACGAAGTACTGATACTTATCAAATTCAATGCAAGTTTTACCTTCGAAATTAATTTTGCCAACAGTACTGCTCCACATAATTCCAGTCGTGGTATTGAAACCGTTCGTAAGGGAGCCACCTTAGATTTAGATATTAGAAGATACGCATGAGCTTCGTCATCACGTCGAATAACAAGATATATTACTGCTGCGTAAGCTTTTGATGAGGCGTCGCTAAATTCATGTAACTCCAAATTCGATTGCTTTGTGTAGTTTACCCACCTAGGTATTCTTAGATTTCCAAGAGTTAGTAATTTAGTTCTAAAATCGATCCAGGTTCTATGTAATTCATCTTCTAAAGGCTCGTCCCATGTCAAACCATGTAACCAAAGTGACTGCAACAAAATTTTAGCGGTTATCATAATGGGAGATAGCCAGCCTAAAGGATCGTAGAGCCTGGCAATATCTGACAATACTTGCCGTCTAAATTCAAATCCAGTCTAAATTCAAATCCAAAGACATTTGCATTTCCAAATCTTCGACAGGCACACCATCTAAAATTCGCATATCATTACTAATCCATTTGCGAAGATGAAAGCCTCCAGATTGCAAAAGTTCAAATATTTATTTCCGCTTGCTGATTGTTTTTTCCAAATCTTCTTCTCCTGATAACAGATCGTCTACGTAGAATTCATTCATCACCGAGTCGTATGCATTGGGATATCTAAAACGTTCATCTTCTGCCAAAAAAAACGTTCATCTTCTACCAAATGTTACCGCGGTCAATGCGTAGTCTCTTATTTCTTTGGATGGATTGGACCTCCACAAAATTCTTTGAAATTGTGCATCTTTCGAGTGCATGTTTATCTGACGATACATTTTTGCTATATCAGCAACAAAAGCAAAGCGGTGCCATCTCCATGTCATCAACACGGTCATGAGGTCGTTTTGAATAGCTGGACCAGCAAACAAAGTTTCGTTCAATGATATACCAGAGGTTGTTTTTCTGGAGGCATCGAAAACGACTCGACATCTTGTTGTGCTACTTTCCTTTTGGATTGCATGGTGTGGTAAGTAATGCGCAACACATTGACGTTGATCTCCTTTGAATATATGCTCATTAATATCGCTGACTAGCTTCATGTGGCCTAGATCCAAATATTCCTGAATGCAATTAGTGTATTCTTTTTTTAAGTTTTCATCCTTTTGAAAACGCTTTTCTAACGATGAAAAACTAGACAAAGCTGTGGCTCTTGAAGATCCCAAGGAATTTCGGCATTCGATGCTTTTGAACGGCAATTTCACAGAGTAATGACCCGATTTGTCACGAGATGTAGTTTCCACAAAGAATGATTCGCAAAATTCCTCCTCTTTAGTTGGAATTCGATTGCACTTCCTCTAATTCCCAGAACTTCTTCAATTGCTCATTGACTTCCACATCAGCGTTTGTTTCTACTTTGAAACTTTGAACCGTCGACACGACTGCATTTTCTATTTGTCCAGATATCACCCAGCCTAATTTTGTGTTCTGTGCTATTGGTCCCGCGACTAGTTTCATCATTTCCCCTAGCATCACATTGCCTACAACGTCGGCTCCTAATAAAACGTCAATGCGACAAGGACGGTCGAAGAACGGATCAGCGAGCTGCAAGTGTTTTATTTGGTCCCAATCCGATGTCAACACTGCTTTGTTAGGAATTGAATTGGTCAATTTATCTAGTATGTATGCGTCGAAATCCAATACGCCTCCTGTTCGAGTTTGCATGCTGATTTGTACTATTCCTTTTACTTTAGTTGGATCAGAGGTTCCGATTCCAGTCACATTTACCTTGGCTGACTTTCTGGTTAAACCCAATTGTTGCACGGCAGATTCTGTAATTAAAGAAACCTGTGATCCCTGATCCAGTAGCTCTCTTAATGTGACAAGACCAATGGGAGAATGCAAAGTAACGACAGCTGTGGCTAGAAGAACTTCTCGTCGGTTCAATGTGTTAATGCTATGTACATGCAAGTGTTCCGCTTGTGATGTTGATGACAATAGATTGGTTGCACTGTTGGCTGATGGATCATCTCGATGCAGAAGTGTATTATGTGACCTTTGACACTTCAAACATTTGAATCTGCTAGGACAATTTATCAATAAGTGTCCCCTATCCAGGCATTTCAGACATAGCCCATTTCGTTTAACGATATCGAATTTGTTATGATGGGGCAGTTGTTTAAGCTGTGCACAATGAACTAAACGGTGAGGACCTCGACAATGAACACATAAAGGTGACGAATGTGTTTGTACTGAATGAACATTGCGAGTATGGGATTGAATTCGAAATTGTTTAGATCGATCGATCCCGAAAGCTTCTAAAGCACGAAATCTTTGATTTAAAAAAGTTTTCAACTCATCAAATGAAGGCAATTTGGTGTTTAATGCTTGATTTTGCTCCCACAGCTGACGGGTTTCTTGAGGTAATCGTTGGGTTGTCAGATACACCACTATGTATTGCCATAAATCCCCTAACTTTAAATTTTCAATTGACTGAACACATTCAACAGTACGATCAACAAGACCTTTCAATGCAGTAGCGGATTCGGATGCATTACCAATGCTGAACAATTTCTTAAATTTAACAACACTCTTTGGTTGTCATATCGCTCATTTAATAGGTTCCACGCGGACTCATAATTTGCTCCAGTTATGGCAAAATGTCGGAGTAAATTTTCCGCTTCACCACCTAGACTGCATTTTAAATAATGCAGCTTTTCCACTTGTGATAACGAAGCCCGACCATGGATAATTGACACAAAAAGGTAGTTAAATGGCACCCAATCTTCAAAATTTCCCGTAAATTTAGGCAAGTTTGTCCGAGGAAGTTTCAACTCCAATTCATTAGGTTTTGTTTGCACTTGCGTCTTCGTGGTCTGCTTGCCTTCAACCCCCTGCGCCCCTTGCAATAATTCTTCCAATTCCGATTGGAAATTTAGATGAAGATTTTCAAATTTGTCGAAATCTTCAGTAAAATACGGCAATTCCACAATCTTCTCATTCACTTGTTCCAAAATCTGCTCATGGGTCTCCAAGAAGCGCTCGTAAAGAGCTTGTATTTTGCTAAGCAAAGATTGGTAATAACCCGTTGTTTTTCGTGCTTTGGAATCTTTACGATAATTTACTTGCCATCTTGCAAGTTGATCACATGCAATCTTTTGTCGTACAATAAGATTCTGCACGTCAGCCATTTACTTGTGATTGAAATGTGCACAATAAGAATTACAAAAAATGTATAGTTGAATACGAACAAGGTTACTAACCGTGGTAGAGATTCAACCGTTATGGCGGAAGGGAAATACTGTGAATTCAGCACGTTCTCACAAATTCCCGTTAACACGGAGTTCGAATCAAAAGCTGCCGATACTTTTCACAATTTTACCGTAATTTTCAAATTACCGCAATTTTCAAATTCACACGCCTAATATAACTCACAGATTGCTGAATGTATATTAGATATTACAATTGCTTGAATTCCGAATCTAAATTAATTTATCTAAATGCAACTATATTCCAAGATTTCAGTATATCGGTTTTAAATTATGTAAAAAATTTATTCACTTCACTTGTTCTTATGAATAATTAAAATGTTATTTCCACCTTTTATCAAAATTTCAAATTATGGGATTAGTACAAGATCAATTTCAAGTAATGCACAACGATGTGTTACAGTTATGCGTTTCAAATAATTTATTTTGTATTAATTTGTATGCATAGTTATATAAAAAGGACTTACTCAGTGCCCAAATAAGGAAAAAACCTTGCCAATTGTCTCACAAATCACCTTTTCACCGAAATTGAATCGCGACACGATCTGGTTCGAAGGACCAAAAAATGTCTAAAATAATTTGCTTCGTATCTTAAAATTCGATTTATGCTAAGTTCCGTTTAAAACAGAACACTATAACGAGTACATTTCACCAATTTATTCCGGATACTATTTCTTTACATTTCACCAATTTATTTCAAATACTATTTCAAAGTTTAAAGACTTTTTACTTGCTACTACGATTCAAAAATACGGGTTTCAAGTTCGAATTAACTTCTAAGGTCGAAAAAAAACGAATTTTAATGTTCACGATTTCAAAGCTGATGATAGACTTAACTTTCATTTCAAATTTTAACTTTAACTTTTGAAAAATAACTGGATAGTGAAAATTTCGGTACATTTCAGCTTTTGAACAATTACTGGTTATAAATTTCCAATATCCAGTTTTACATTTTAAACACAGCATTAAAATTTTCCGATCAGCTGTCAGTCTCCCATCTGCTGTTGCCGTTGTCAAGGTGACAACGTCAATTCATTGTTGAACACAGGCTCAAGCCCTGTTACGTGTCATCCTCTACGGAACCTGTCGACAACACTTCCACCAAACAACAAACATCAGAAACTTCGACCGCACCATTGATACCTTTGGCTCCCGAAAAGGGACCAGCGAGGAAAGTTTCTTTCGCCCCATACGTCTATCTGGCACGGGAGTATTGTGGATACACAAACACATACACTTATCTTACTTACAATCCACTACTCACCACACTACATTCCAATATTCATCACACATCCAAATTTCAACAACAAGTAGGCAGTGTTGCCGTCAAGGAAAAACGAATCTCCCCAGAACTGTATCGAAAAGTCGCTAGATTTGTTAAAAACTCAATGAAAAAAATCCGCTAGATGTCGCTAAATTTTTCAAATATGTGTAGACTCTATTTTGTTGCAATAAAAAGCAATTTACTTATTTTTATTATTTATTTTACGTTTAAAATTCTATAAACGGCAAAATAACATCATTGTAGCTATCATCTTCGTCGATACCTTTGGCTCCCGAAAAGGGACCAGCGAGGAAAGTTTCTTTCGCCCCATACGTCTATCTGGCACGGGAGTATTGTGGATACACAAACACATACACTTATCTTACTTACAATCCACTACTCACCACACTACATTCCAATATTCATCACACATCCAAATTTCAACAACAAGTAGGCAGTGTTGCCGTCAAGGAAAAACGAATCTCCCCAGAACTGTATCGAAAAGTCGCTAGATTTGTTAAAAACTCAATGAAAAAAATCCGCTAGATGTCGCTAAATTTTTCAAATATGTGTAGACTCTATTTTGTTGCAATAAAAAGCAATTTACTTATTTTTATTATTTATTTTACGTTTAAAATTCTATAAACGGCAAAATAACATCATTGTAGCTATCATCTTCGTCGGAATGTCCTAATGATGTCATAGAAACGGATGTGCAGCGGAAGTTGATGATTGAAAGGTCGAAAGCGAAGTAAGCATTTTGACAGGGGCAATATTCTCTCCTTCAAAAACTTAAATTGCCGTTTGAACATCATTTAAAATACTTTTCAGGTACAAAAAATGCAAACGGTTAGCTTCGTCTTTGTACATTTCACTCAACAAATTTGCTGTGTGGCAGTCGTTTTTATTAAAAACAAAATGTGTCTTAAGCTCTTCCCACTGTGCCAAAATACGAAAAAAAGTCGGTTCTATAGATAGCCAGCGAGTATCACAAACTTTAAGGATTTTTAGAGGCCCTTCTCCGCAGTTAATCCGACTATATATTTCTTTATATTGCTGTTGACGCTTTGATGAGGTCGAAAACCACTTATAAGTTTTCCTTATCATGAACTCTTTAGGTTGTGGCATAGTTTGACGTGATGCATGACTGACGGCTAATTGTGAAAAATGGCAAATGCATCTTATGAGGACTAAATTGGGCAGACTGTATTGCATTTTTAGTATTGTGTAAACGCTATTGTAGCGCCCTGTCATTACGGCAGCGTAATCAGTTCTAAGTCCGACCAAATTGTGTAGAGGTAAATTATGAGCTTTTAGGGAATTCACCAAAGATGAGACGAGGCCATTTGCATCAGCATGTTCCACAGGCTCAAGAGATAGAAACGCAGACACTATGGCATTTTGTGAGTCACTGAAATACCTAACAATTATCCCCATGAATTTGGTGATGCTAACGTCCGTCGATTCATCTACTATGACGCTATATTTTTGGCTACCAATGTCATTTATTAAATTTTCTCTGAAATGTGGCGCAAGGACTTGATTAATGACCTGAGTGCATTTTGTTCTATGTAGTTTTATGTCAGCGGATTTTGAGTCTGCGAACACATTCTTACATAGATCTGTCAGATGACCTATTTGCGATATGGCACTATGTTCCGCGATGTATAAAGCGATCTTACCTTCAGCTTTTTGGGTGCATCTGTTTACTTAAGTGGCTGGTGCGAAGCATATTTGTTGGTTTTTTGAAAGTATTTCGCATTTTTGTTTATGTTTTTTTGTATCTGCATGTTTTTTCAAATCGTTCAATTTAGCGAAAATTTCACTGTGGCAAAACGAACAAAACGCTTTGGTTGGATCACTCATCACAGGTTTCAGCCACATTTTGAACTCTTGTTGTTGCTCCCACTCCGTTCTATATTTTTGAGCGTACACCTTTCTTTTAAGAGGAATATCCATTTCAAACACCTAACAATAATTTAAACTATAAATTCAACGATTCAATTTAGACTTAATTCTCATCTCACTAGTTCTCACTTAAGTTTT
>OX376375.1:89149188-89239458 GCA_947369275.1 Nemotelus nigrinus | reverse complement strand
AATTTTCAGGATACATTGGTGTATGTGCAGAATAGTGCCAAATCTCACAAAAAGTTTAAAATCTTTAACCCTTTGGCGCCAGCGTCCATTTAAGTGATATTTTAAATATACCTATTATTCTGTCAAAAATTAACTTTTGCAAAATTAAAGTATCTTGATTGAATTTTGAACGTGTTTCAAATGTGAACATGATAATGATTTTGAATTTGTTAACCTTTTGTGCGCTAGGCACCTAAAATGAAATTGGAAAAATTTGAAAATTTTTAAACTGCGATAACTTTTTATAAAATTATCAAATGATTATGAAACTTACAGAACATATTACTGTTGTTAAGTTGCACACTTGCATAGTTTTGATGAACGTGTTGGCACCCTTGCAGCTACGGCAGGCACTGAAAATGAAAACATTCAAACCATCGAATCTTCCAAAAAATGCCCGTTTCTTACAATGAAAATCAGCTTGTATACAAATCTTATGCTTTATCTATACAGTCAAAGTAAAACTTTGGAAATTTAATGTCGGGCAAGAACGGTAACCTTCTCCCAATTTACCTTTATTACTAATGTTCGAAGAATATTAGTATTAAAATCGATTCGGCCAAAAATTCATATTTCCATATATATATATATATAGATATATATATATATATATATATATATATATATATATATCATCATCAAATTTCAGTGAGATAATCTCGGGAACGCGCCATCCGATTGAGCTAAAACTTTCAGGATACATTGGTGTATATGCAGAATAGGTCCAGGTCTCTTTAAATGTCAGTTATTGTTAACCTTTTGCCGCCGGCGGCCATTTAAGTGATATTTTTAATATACCTATTATTTCGTACACAAATAATTTTCGCAAAAATAAAGTTTACGAAATAAATTTCGAACGTGTTTTACATATGAATCGGATAATGGTTTGGAATTTTTTAACCCTATGTGTGCGCTGGGTGCCTAAAAAGAGGACGGGAAAATTTGAAAATTTTTAAATTGCGATAACTTTTGACAGAGCTATTCAATCATTACGAAATTTTCAGGACATATTGATATTATTTAGTTGTAGATTTGTATAGCTTTTAATGAGCGTGCTGGCAACCCTGTAGCTAGGGCAGGCACTGAAAGTGAAAACCTCCAAATCATCGTCTCTCTTGAAAAAATGCCGTTTCTTCAAAAAACCGCCACGCAAATGTAAACCTTGTGCTTTGTTTACATAAACAAAGAAAAAAATTTGATATGGTATTACGGGAACGCCGTGTAACCCTTGCCCAAGTTACCTATATTTTAAGCATCAAAAATTTCTGTTCACGGAAACTCACGATCCGATGAGCAGAATTAATTGAAATTTGCAGAATGTATTGGTCTTAAATAGGACCAGGTCTGATAGAAGTGATTTTGAAATGCGGGCGATTCTGAGCCAGTGGTGCCATCTTGAAAAACCACTAAAAAAGGTAACTGTTTTTAGCCCTATAAATTCTGATTGAATCGTTCGATTTTGACGAAACTCACACAACTGCTGGACCTTACCTTAAGCCACGTTTGGTAGAAATTCGGTCAAAAAACTCGGTTGGAGTTGCCAGCTATGATAATTTTGGTGTCTTCATTTTGAAAAAAAAAATTTGGAAGTGAAAACATTCAAACCATCGAATATTCAAAAAAATGTCCGTTTCTTACAATAACACCAATCTGTATATAAATCTTATGTTTTATCTACACGTTCAAAATAAAACTTTGGAAATTTCATGTCGGACAAGAACGGTAACCCTCTCCCAGTTAACCTATATTTTTAGCATCAAAAACTTCTGTTCACGGAAACTCACGAACCAATAATCAGATACAGCTAAAATTTACAGAATGCATTGGACTTAAGTAAGACCAGATTTGATAGAAGCGATTTTGAATTGTGGGCAAGTCTGTGCCAGTGGTGCCATCTTGAAAAATTACAAAGAAAAAAAACTGCTTTTTGCCCTATGAAATGTGAATAAATTACCAAATTTTCATGAAATTGACACAGTAGCTGAACCTTACTCTAATCTTTGTTTGGTGGAAATTTGGTTGAAAAATTTGATTGGTGCTACCAGCTATGGTAATTTTTGTGTCTTTGGTTTTGAAAATTCGCTCAGGAAAATAAAACTTTTTGCACTATAACTTCCAGTGCAGTCATGAAATCAATACGAATTTCATACAATTAATGAAACCTGTCATAAACATTATTCAGGCCAAATTTGGTTGAAAAGCCACGATAGGGTTGCCAGCTATTGTTGATTTTGTGTTTAATTGCAATATCTTTATTAAGCGGTTTTATCGTAGAATTTTCAAATGGTAATGATATTGTAGTGACAATAAACAGCAAATATTAAGCTTTCGATTATTTGAAAAAACTCGCTGCAGGTAACTCTAAATTTCTTTATACTCCTTTAACTTCGAATGTTATATAACAACGTGAAGCAGATGTGATATATTCTTGGCTTTGATACTGGCAGAAGGTTGCCAGCACGAGTCGGTTGTGCTACTTTTGTATCAATAAACGCTTACAGTTAGTATTCATACCGGAAACATTTACAATTAAAATAAATAATCAATGTTGCAATTCGCAAAGTTCTGCAAATTTTTCGGATCGCAGCCCCAAACACCAACTTCAGTTACAGTGCTGCAGGCACTCAGCATTTTCTTCATTGATGTTATATGAGATGCTGCTTTCAAAATTATGTGAAATAAGCAACTGATAACGAATATAATTAACCCGTGTTTTGCTCTCATAAGCGTTGAAATTCATGCCAGTGGTAATATCTGAAACCTTCCACCATATGAGTTATAATGCAATCTTGAGACCAAAGTAAAACGTGGCATTTGAAACAGTTTGGTCGTAATAAGCAGCACATGTGGTGGAATATGCACTCAAAACCTGCACGATTCTTCTACTGTTCTTCGAACATTAGTGTTTCTAGCGGTTCAGATGCGCTAGAGTTTTTTTTAACATCAAAAACTTCTGTTCACGGGAACTCAAGAACCAATAATCAGATACAGTTGAAATTTACAGAATGTGTTGGTCTTAAGTAGGACCAGATTAGATAGAAGCGATTTTGAATTGAGGGCAACTCTGTGCCATCTTGAAAAATTACAAAGAAAAAAAACTGCTTTTTGCCCTATGAATTGTGATTCAGTTACTAGATTTTCATGATATTGACACAGTAGCTGAACGTTAATTTAAACCGCGTTTGATAAAAATTTGGTTGAAAAATTCGATTGGTGCTGCCATCTATGGTAATTTTTGTGTCTTTGGTTTTGAAAATTCGCTCTTTGAACAACAAACATGAAATCAATACGAATTTCATACAATTCATGAAACCTACCATAAGCATTATTCAGGCTGAATCTGGTTGAAAAGCCATGATAGAGTTGCCAGCTATTGTTGGTTTATTTGCAATATCTTTATTAAGCGATTTTATCGTAAAATTTTCAAATGGTAATGATATTGTGGTGACAATAAACAGCAAAAATTAAGTTTCTGATTATTTGAAAAATGTCGCGGCTGGTAACCCTTAATTTCTTTATATTCCTATAACGTCGAATGCAGTCATCGGATCGAGTTTTATTTTCAGGGTAGGTTAATTTCAACGTGAAGGAGATATGATATAGTTTTGGCTTTGATACTGGCAAAAGGTTGCCAGCACGAGTCGGTAGTGCTATTTTTGTATCAATTAATGCTTACAGTTAGTATTCATACCGGAAACATTTACAATGAAAATAAATAACCAATGTTTCAATTCCCAAAGTTCTGCAAATTTTTCGGATCGCAGCCCCAAACACCAACTTCAGTAACATGAGCATTTTCTTCTTTGATGTTACATGAGATGCTGCTATCAAAGTTTTGTGAAATAAATAACTGATAACGAATATAATTAACAAGTGTTTTTCTCTCATAAACTTTGAAATTCATGCCAGTGGTAATATCTGAAACCTTTCTACCATATGAGTTATAATGCATTCTTGAGACCAAAGTAAAACGTGGTGTTTGAAACAGTTTGGCTGTAATAAGCAGCTCGTTTGGTAGAATATGCACTCGAAATCCGCACGGTTTTTCTACTGTTCTTCGAACATTAGTGTTTCTAGCGGTTCAGCTGCGCTAGAGTTTCATCCTTCTTTATCAGTGTTTTACATGCAGAAATTTTTTACATACAACAAATTTCAATGCATGCATGATGTGGTGAGTTGCGCATTGTTGTTGAAGGAGTTTGGCAAACATATCAGCGAGTGGTAATTTGAAAATTTCGTAAAGTAAAATAGTTTAAGCTGATTGTAACTATCGCATGCTTATCATAAGAAAAATAAGCGGCAGTGGAAATTTTCAGTGTTAGCAACAGTTTACCGCCACATGAAGCAACAGCATCACAATTGTCTTGCGTAAAAATCAAGCTATCATGCAAATTTATTTTACATCTAATTACTCAGTTCGAAGTTATTGGAACATAAAGAGTTATAGATTTGCCACGCGGAAACATTTCAAAACTTACCACAATTTAAATATTCCTTGTTGCCTTTCACCATTTGGACCCTATCATTTGCAAATTGTATGGTATCATGCACTACTAAAAGAATTAGAAAAACTGCCATACCAGCCATCCCTAATTCGTGAGGTAGTAGAAATGGAGTTAAGATTTACATTGAAGGGGATGTGTTTAAGATAAGGTTCTTTTACCTTTACTTTGATGCTAGTCAAGGTGTTGCACCCTGGCTAATAGTTTGGAATTTGCCAAAGGTGTTACACCTTGGCAAAACGAGCACGACTTCCAATTGGATAAATAAAGCAAACAAATGATATTGTCGAACTGCCATAGCTTCTTTATTCTTCAGCTTATTTATGTAAACTTATTGCTAAGTTGACAATACAAAGTTCAATAAAACCAACATAGCCTAATTACATCAGCAAATTGACCCGTGGATTAATACAATACAAAACGTGAATCAATCAGCGAATAAGTGCAGTACAATAACAAACATACTTTGACCAGTGAAAACGAATGAATTGATGCGTAGTCAAATTACGCATGCAATAAGTGTTCGAAACAACGACTATTGACTTGATTGTATATATTTCTACACAATTTTATGCAAACAAAGGAAATGAATGAATTTGATGATAATTACATTTTGATGTGACCTAAACATGCTCCCCGCGTTGGATTGAAGGTCAATAACTTCATATGTGGTGTATACTTAACGAGACTGAGTGCGAGGCGTTGGGATAGGTTTTTTCTGGCTGCATCGAGTTACATCCTTCGTCATTTTGTAACCTAATGTGATAATGATGGTTAGCACTAGTGTCAAGCTTGTGTATCCGATTGTGAACTGATGTGCGGATGTGGTGTCATTTGGTAATTCAAAATCTTTAAGTACGTCGATTTTTTCTTTTAATTTCTCTAATTCGTTGGTCTTGTCTTCGTACGGCCTAGATTGAGGAATCGTTATAGTCATCTTTGCCCTTTGGCTAATATGAGACAAATCTCCGAGCCGAGTGTAGGAACTGCGGGTGGTAGAATTATATAGTTGATGACCGTGAATGATTATTGAACTGTGTTTTATGATGCACTCTGGGTCCAATTTTAATAGGCCAGCTCCAGTGAGTATGAAAAGAAAATCTGAAGTGGGTTTTATTGCCAAAATAGTGGAATTTGAAACTACTGGTATTGGTATCACATGATATATCGTAAAAATTCCAGCATTAGTTAGTGGCAATTGAATTCGGAAGATAATATGGTTATTAATCATTCTCGATCTAACTGACATCAAACTGTAGAATGATGCAATGTCATGTTGTTGCATCGGTAGCTGAAGTGTGGAAGGCAAATGGTTTTTAATGCGAGTAATTTCCGCTCTAAATTCTTCTGGTGTCAGTAGCAATGTACTGATTCTGCTGTGGTGTACACTTTTAATTGCATCCAGTAGGTACGATTGAATGTGCTGTAAACGTGCTGACATCAAAGTTAGTTGTGACGCAAGGATTGTGAACTGCTGAAGACTCATCAATCTATGAACATCGTTTCCGAGAGTGTTAATTCCATTGGATAATCGACTGATATTTTCATCAATTGCATTAAATTTTTGTGACATGGCAGTTTGATCTGTTTTCATTATATTAATTGTTGAGTCTATGATTGACGTCTGATTCTTCAATAGCCCCTTAAGATACTCTTGATTAACGTTGATGTCTTATATCGTAATTCGACATATTTTCAGCATAGTCAGAATCAAGTACGCCAAACAGTGAGTTTGCCATGTTTCCAATCACATTGAAAGCGCCTCTTTTGTGCATTTGATGCGAAGAAATCAGCTCATTATCAATCTTTAAATCAGTTTCTACAAAACGAAAGTGGTGAATAGTTTCCTCACAACCGTGTGTGTGATGTGTTTGATTACACAAACGGTTGAGTATGCCAATTCCATTTGAGAAGGTAGCTAGCTCGGTAAAATAGGACTGTAGATCATAATACACCACAAGATTCCACTTTGATGTCGCAAATCTTGTTGTCGCAATACCTTCAAAATGTAAACCAGGTTTCTCCTCAAAATTGTTGACTTCTATTTGTTTTGCGGGCGCTAATGGAAGAATTAGACAGGTGAATAGCAGAGCAGCTAATGATGTCTTTGGCTCTACACGCATTTTTTTCTTAGGAGTTATACCGGTTGATGGACTTGCTTGATTGCCAAATTGATGTTTATGGGGCCTTTTGGTGCTCATAGTACTGTCGGGTTGCTCACCAGGCTCAGTTTCTGATTGTGAATCATCGTTGATTTCACACGTCAGCGGAGCCAGTTTGTGGATTGGCCGTTTTAAAATCCCGGATGCTGGTTTTACTTCAGCTACCCTTACCAAGCCATTGTCATCCTTAAATGTTTGAATAATGCGTCCTTAAGGTCATTTCATTGCAGGAGCGTTATCGTCTTTGATCACAACGATTGCCCCAGGTTTTATGTTATCTACTCGCTTTCGCCATTTGTAGCGCTGTTGAAGTTCATTCTGGTATTCTGACGACCATCTTCTCCAAAATTCTTGCTTTATGTGGCTAACTAGTTTCCACCGTGCTAAGAGTGCAGTGTTGAATTATAGACCTCGCTATGTTTTTGCCTCTTACTGGCCAAAATCGTTGCCTAGTTTGAGCCAGTAAACCTTGCGGTCCAATGTGCATGTTTTCTTAATGTATGGATGTCATAAGCAAGTTCGTGATTGGATGTGCGTATGGGAGTAGCATCTGGTGTTTTGCGTCGTATGAAAGTGATGCATTTTTTAGCCGTCCTCCCACTCGGATAATTCCGTGATTGTCCAAGAACGGATTTAGCGTGCTGAGTGCGCTCGTTGAGTGAACTTCCAATTTTTCGTTAAGCTGTTTTATTTCTGTTTTGAACGACTCCTGTTGTATTGTTCGTATGATTACAGTTAATGCCTTTTCTAGCTTTTCTGGTGACAAAACCTTCGTTGTGTATGGTCGCAATGGCTTTTTGCAGTGAGCTATGAATCTCAGGCTATATGCTATAATTCGTTGCAGCTTTCGGAAAGAGTTCCCATGATCAATGTTTTGCAGCTACTGCCCATTGTCAATCTGCCTGGACAAGTCAGCTTGGTTGGCAGCTGTATTTACAGACGCCACATTTTCTGGCAAATAACATTTTCGTTTTTCTAAATCGCACGTTGCATGTTGTTGATAAGAAGCGGGCCATCTGTCTTCGCTTAAGTGTAGAAACATCGGTCCATAAAACCAATTGTTACATCCTTTTAATTTTACAGGCGTCAAGCCACGTGATAGTATATCAGCAGGATTTTCTGACGATCGAACATTTTTGGCAATAGAGCTTCCTTGAATTCCTTGAATGATAGAAATTCGATTTGCGACAAACGTTTGATAATGTTGCGCAGGTGAATTGATCCAATTTAGTACTATCTCGGAGTCCGTCCAGAAGTATATTTGAGTGTGTGACAAGTTTAGATTCGTTTTGATTCGGTCTGCAAGTTTTGTTGCCAGTGCTGCTGCATATAACTCTAGCCGTGGAAGTGTTTGTCTTTTCAATGGAGCAACCCGTGATTTGGCACATATAAGGCGTATGATGGCTCTTTTCTCTTTGTTCAATGAACGAATGTAAGCAACTGCTCTGAATGCCTTCTCCGACGCATCTGCGAATACATGCAGCTGAATATTGGGCGTAGCTTCATGTGCAAAAATATGTCGGTTGAAATGTAAGTTGTCTATTTCCTGCAGCTCTTCTCGGAACTGGCACCATCTGCTGTTCATTTCTAAAGGCAAGGCCATAGCTTAAGAACTATATATAGCTCGGAAAGTACGTGAATTGCAATTCAATTCCCCACTGATTGCGAGAAGTAAATAGCAATATTCAAGTCCAAGTTGGAAAAAGACACAAAATACCCCGCCAAGCAACTCTGCTACGATCAAATACGTTTCTCATTCCCACTAGGCAATATACATGTGCTTTGACAAAGAGACTATTTTAACGAATGGCGATTTATGCGATATTGCTTTTCTTAATACATTTTCTGAGTACTAAAATGGTAAGCGATAAGGTAGTTAACGCGGAATACTACTTTCGATACCATTTGGCGAGTAAAAGGAATATCTCCGACACTTTTATGCAACCCAATACAGAGAATTTCGTTTGTTGGCAGTGCATGTTCGCGGCGCTTACTGTTTCTTGATGGGATTATACGCACGCCAACACACTCTCACCTATCAGCTAACACGGATATATACATTCTCACCTGTCGTTTGACATTATATTTTCTCACTTTCGCATGTGATAAAGTGATCTTGTTTTGGGTTTATCTCTTTTTACGTGCCAGCTGATGGTAATTCCTTCACTCTTTTCCAATCTCTTCCATCAATAAATCACGTACTTTCAGGCCCCTGGCAAGGCTGCATCCCAATCCAGCTTGAGTTGCCAAAGTTCTTGCAGGAATATCTTGGCTGCCACGATGACTGGACTCATGATTCCTAATGGATCAAACAACCTTGCAATATCAGATGATACTGTGCGCTTTGTCACAGCACTACTGTATTTGCTATTGAATTTGACGTGAAACTCATCTTCCTTGGGATACCATATTAGTCCCAATGTTTTAACCTTCTCTGGATTGTCATCTTCGAAAACTAACTGGGCTTCTTGATCTTCGAATGGTATCCTGTTAAGTAATTAAGGATGGTTGCTACACCTCTTTTGCAATTTGAAACAGCCTTTTTGAAGCAATTTTTGTAGCTGATCTCGCATCATCAATGCTGTTGACGTGCTATCTGAGCCAGTGAGAACGTCATCTACGTAGAAATCTCGTTCTTATACTTGGGCATGCAATGGATAGCTTGAAAGTCTGTCATGAGCTAATTTTTGAAGGCATTTTGTGGTCAAGGCAGCTCTATGGTGACTTTTCAACCAGCTTCGGCCTGAATAATGCCGATGATAAGTTCCATTACTTGCATGAAATTCTTATTGATTCTATGACTGCACTGGAAGTTATAGGGCAATAAGCTTTATTTTCCTGAGTGAATTTTCGAAACCAAAGATACAAAAATTATCATAGCTGGCAGCACCATTCAAATTTACCAAACACGCCTTAGAGTAAGGTTCAGCTACTGTGTCAAATTTATGAAAATCTGGTAACTTAATCAGAATTCATAGGGCAAAAAGCAGTTTTTTATCTTTGTAATTTTTCAATATGGCACCACTGGCACAGAGTTGCCTACAATTAAAAATTGCTTCTACCGAACTTGGTCCTACTTAAGTCCAATGTATTCTATGAACTTCAACTGTATCTGATTATTGGTTCGTGAGTTCCCGTGAACAGAAGTTTTTGATGCTAAAAATATAGGTAAATTGGGAAAGGGTTACCGTTCTTGTCCGACATGAAAAATCCAAAGTTTTATTTTGAATGTGCAGATTAAGCACAAGATTTGTATAAGATAACACCTGACCCTGCAAAAAACAAACATCGTCGTGTCCAACAAGTTCCAGAAACATCTTCCCACACGCGAACTGCCGTCATCAAGTTTCCAGTAAAATGTAATGCTGACATCGTCTGGCCGCTTTCCGACAACGACAACGTGAGGAAAAGATCACGTTCCGCAAACCTTTTAAGTTTAAGTTATTGATGTAATCAATCTTAAGCGATCATCCGACCAATTATTTTTTAGTAAAAACCCGAGTCGTTGTTATTAACTGGCGCCCGAGCAGGGACCAGCGGTTTTTCCCTAGACTTCCGAAAGCAAGTACACAAGAAAGGTTGAAAATTACTCCCGAAATCAAGTACACGCGAAAGGTAAAGTTCAGACCGCGAAACGAATAACTCGAATATAGTTAGCCGCGTAGAACGTGAAAGGTTTAGAACGTTCGAATCAACGCATCCTATCCGAAAGCGGAATTCTAAATCGCGAAACGTCGAGCTAATTCTCGCCGGCTCGGAAACATATCGCTGGTCCACCGAACCCGTCATTGGCAACAGTAGGGAAAAGAGGCCCTCAAGTAGCCCTGCAAAAGGGAAGAAAAGGAGTCGGCAGCCGCCCTACGATGATGAACAATTTTCTAGTTTTAGTATAAGGAAATAAATGTGTAAATTCTAATGTGCACGGTGAAATAATCAAACCAGTAGTGAATAATAGAAATATCTATATTGATAAGTGATCTTAATAGTAAAGATATATGTATATATATATATATATATATATATATATATATATATATATATATATATATATATATATATATATATATATATATATACATATATCTATACATATATATATATATTTATATATACAATATATATGTATATATATATATATATATATATATATATATATATATATATATATATATATATATATATATATATATATATATATATATATATATATATATATATATATATATATATATATATATATGAAATATATATATATATATATATATATATATATATATATATATATATATTATATATATATATATATATATATATATATATATATATACATATATATATATTTATATATATATATATATATATATATATATACATATATAGATTTATATATATATATATATATATATATATATATATATATGTATATGAAAATAAGCCATAGTGCGTATAGTGGAAAAGTAGTGCCAAAAAAGAATAAATAAGAAAAGCAAGAAGTGGGTGAGAAAATTCATATTTTTAGAAATAATAATTTGTGGTAAGGGCTGTGCAGCAACCGTAAGTAAACAAATTTTTTTTCTCCGCTTAAATAAGGAGCGCAAGTTATACGTTTTAAAATATCGATGAAAATCTGTATTTGTGGAACTATCACCTTTTCGTTAATTTTACATATCCCCAAAATTTAACACTTCCTAAATTCCGTTACTTTATTCAAAATGACTACACCGGGAAACATCCAACACCGCCAATAATCCCACCGCCGTTGGCAGCTGGTGCAAATTCCAGTGCAAATACTCCCCCTGATTCTGCCACGAATAGAAATTTAGTAGAATTGGTTACATCTATTTTGCGACGGGAATGCCCTAGCATAATAAATTCAGTCCTTAACCTTAATGCAGACTTTAAGAATGACTGTGATCAAGGCATTAACGACGACCAACTCGGGAACCTGGCAGATATGGACAGAGTTCCCGACGTCATTAAAAGCCTCCGTGAGTTTTCTGGCGCCGCAGGTGAATTCAGTTCATGGCGAAAGAGTGTCGAGCGCATTCTCGACTTTTACGAACATCTCAAGGAAACGCCGAAATATTTTGGCATTTTGACCGTCATTCGAAATAAAATTGTCGGGAATGCAGACGTCGCACAGTGGTCTATTTCTCGCAAAAGGTGAACTTTATTCATGAGAACCACTAGATGTATGAAATTGAGTGTTTCTTGGGTTTTCAAACATGGGAAATCCATTTCTGGCGTTGTATTGGTTCCAACTTTTAACAAAAAGTTTTCAAAAAGGGTCAAAATTTGAAAAATTTAACTTTCAAGGAAAAAAATTTTCTTGTTAATAAACGAGTATGACTTATCAATGATGAGGAAAATATCATTTTCAGAATTTTTCCTGCTGACGCAATTTTTATCAATATTGTAACTTGATAGCCAAATTTTGAATCACATTCGTGACAGCAGACAAAAATGTTGTGGAAATGATTATTCAAATTCGTTTGACACAAATGATGTTGGACAGTATTATTAATTTGATTTGCACCCCTACCTATAAAGTTTAATCGAAACAATTATAATTATTTTGAATAATTAAATCATGCAACATTCGCCGCGTTACTTTATAATTGGCCATTTTTTGGGGCAGCAGAGCAAGCCAAAATGAACAAAATAAATCGAGAGGAAACTTAATTTTGCAATAGCCGTTTTTTTTTACTTGTGCAAAATTACATGAGATACCGAACGAAAGAGCTGAATATGAGAGTTGATGTAAAACAACAGACAAGGCCGAATACCAAAACTATCGCAGGCAACTCCTATTTATTTCCTTCTATATGTAATATTAGATCGCACGATTTTTCTATGTCATACAATTTTATGAGTTTTGTGTAGTTTTTAAGTCTTTTACACAGGGACTTTTCTGTCTCAAAATAACCAAAAAGGTTTTAACAAAAACTCAGACTTTCTTCTAATTTTAATGTATTTCTTTTGTTTTCTAAATGATATAAATCGAAAAATTGACCTGAAAAATAAGTGCAAATAGCCATAAATACTATTTTTTGTAGGTGGGTGTTTTCCCAAATTGTTCCCAACTGTTGCCGAAATGGC
This sequence comes from Nemotelus nigrinus, assembly GCA_947369275.1. NCBI lineage: Eukaryota > Metazoa > Arthropoda > Insecta > Diptera > Stratiomyidae > Nemotelus > Nemotelus nigrinus. Next base: position 89,226,656 of record OX376375.1, on the reverse strand, counting down.
AGTCATAAAACAGTGACAGTGATCATAAAACGCCATATCCGACTTTTTTCATTTTTGAGTTAACACCAAATTCAAAAGCTGCATATTCGATTACATCATTTTACCAAATTTGAAAAACCTATCTTTTGTGGAAGTATCTTAATATCAATAGTGAAAGTAGTGAAAAAGGCCTATCTACAGCAAAGTAGTCTACAGCAAAGTAGTGAAGGTAGTGAAAAAGGCCTATCTACTGCAAAACACATATCGAATTTACAAATATTATCATTCACCCATGCATGCATATTTACAATTTTAGCAATTAATACCTGGCACGAAATTGTTTTGTACAGGTAAAAATATACTTTCGATAATGTTGCTTTGCATATAATTTCAATACTAAGCATCTACATACCTGAATTATTCTATGATCATATATGAATTATCATATGAACATATTGTTGCGACTGACAAGACTCTGTCGAGCCGTCGTCAGTGCAGCATGTATTTAGTTAGGGATTTTTCCTTTATATGCCCGGCGCGCCTTCGCCCAGCCGACTAGCTCAGCCTGTCGTGGGTTGGCGGGCGGAAAAAATCCCTACGTGCTACGGCACGCAGACAACACAACACTTAAAACAATTCAGTAATCACTAGGACAACGACAATCACACAGAAGAGGGAAACGAAGAAGATCCGTCAGAATCATGATTTAATATCTTATTTGCAATACATAACATACGATATAACCCAAAATAAACTCAGAAGAAAAAAAAAAAACAATATAAAACCAAAGAATGAAATCCAACCAAAATTTCAATACTCCACTTCAAAATAAATCCAAACATATATCTCACAGTGAGTCCAACTAAATCAATTAATAAATCAGGTGGGGGTTTATTCACACCCAACCCCGGCCGGAGTGGAGTTTACACCAGTTATGCATAAATGCACTATAAATTATAATAAAGCGAAAATTCAAATGATAGTTCCCAATAGATGTTATAAATAAATAATTAAGCAATAAGTTCAAATGCAAATAAAATATGAAAAAAATAAACAACAATAATGTATAAATCACCTCCCACCAATAAATAATGTTTGTTAATGTACATTAGTAGGAAAAAATTTAATAGATAGGTTTCTTTGTTTTTCTGCAGTATTGACGTGCTTGGGACTTATGTATATGCCAAAACAAAGAAAAGAAAAAATGTGATACAACTTGGGTTTCCTTGACTTACATTGCTATCATGCAAATAACATTGTTCATTATGAATGAAATAGATTGTTTCATGATGAATATTAATTCTTGATAAAATTTCTCCTTCAACACCAATGCCAATAAATTGTCGTACTTAGCTGTTAATTTCCGCCAGGGAGTATTTCCTTGAGGTTTGAGTACTTTCTTGAAGACATTTTTTGACTATCCCTCACAAGTTCGATAATGGACTCGCTGCTCGCCACAGCTTAAATAGCGGTTTTACCTTAGTCTTCTCGGCTTACTTCTTGAGTTTTTATCTAGTGGCTGCGTAGTATGTCCCTCGGGATTCTTTGATTCACCAAGTCCAATTTATATCTCCGAGCTCGCAATTCGGTTTAGTTACCTTCTTTTACCCTTTTCGACTTCTTTCGAGAGTAACTATCTTTTAACAATTCATTTAAAGTTTAATTTTTCACTCCACTTGTACTTTTAGTTCTCTCACATCACAAAGACTTTTGGATACTCTTTATTTAGTTTGAATTTTCACTCAAAGGGGCAATCCACCTGTTTCTCCAAAAAAAACCCAAGAAAAAAGAAATCCCGCCAAAACTCTGTGAACTTTTCTTTCCGCACTCCAGACTAGAATAATCGCCTAAAGTCCCCTTTTCTTTGTTCAAAAATTTTTCATCTTACCGCAAGAGCGGTTATCTTCCAGACCCTCTAGTGTGATTCCCATCTATTCCATTCCTTAGGGCATGCCCAAATTCCAAGTACAGTCTGGAACACAGTTAACAGCTGATGGGACATTTTTTTCATTCTAGTACTATTGACGGAACATTAGAATGTTGACGTTTCTATATTTGTTTATCTTAAAGTCAAAAAGGACGTCAAGAAGGCCGAGTCGAAATGAAATCGATGAAATTCGAGCAAAGAAAATCAAGGCTAAGCTTGAGTATCGGTCGTCAATGCCTGCATCGACATACCAGCAACAGAAACTTTGCGTTTGTGAAGTTTGCTCGGCGTATCTTGGCATTCATGACAACGATATACGACTGGCCGATCATTTCGGTGGAAAATTGCATTTGGGTTTCATGGCGATTCGAAAAAAACTGGCGGATCTAAAAAAAATACCCCAACGAGACCTCGCAAGTTCGAAATGAGACGCGGAGGAAGCTACTGTGATCGGGACGATTAGATGTACAAGTCACGGTTTATGTCGGGAGTCGTGAGTTGGATAGAAGATCACGAGCACATCGATCACGGAGCCGTGATCGTAAAACGAAATCATCAGGCAGTAGTCGGAAGCAACCTTCACACTCCAAGAACCGAAGCCGATCGCCAGTCAATCGAAATAGCAGCAATCGACATCAATCACCTAGACGATCACGCTCACGATACCGCAACCGTCGCTGAAGAGGACAGGATAGATTGAAGATCATGGCTATAGCACGTGAACGTGAGTTAGACTGTTAGGGTCCAGATAAACTGTAGTTGTTTTCTTTTTCTTTTTTTTTTTTAAACTCCTTTTATTTCCTATTGTGTCACTATGAATTCTTTCCTGCGTAAGCTTACCATTCCTTTGATGGAATTTGTTTAGATTTGTTTTTATGATCAAACTTTAGATATTAGAGAAGTCGTCCAGTCCTACTTAAACACGCAATCGACATTGACAGGCACACCTTTCAGAAGTTAATACCTTTCATTCTCAGCATTTTGTCTACGAGTAATCTCGTAAATAAGTTTTTAGTATATTATCTATCTATTTAATTTTCTTATGTGAATTTTCCGACGATGGTTTTGTCCGGGATTAGAAGTACATTCTGCAAAATAAAGTAAAGTAAAATAAAAGTTCAGAACTGGTGTTTAATTTATGGATCTTTTCTAACCATGTGTTTTAATCACAACATTTGTCACAAATCGTGGGGCCGACCTACCCTGAGAAGAGTCCTCAAATGCCGGGCAATTTTCAATAGCTCCTCACTGTCTAATGTCCTTGGCATGATAGACACCCAGTATTTTCCCATTTCCATCAGCAAGCTCATAAGATACTTCGCCTAACTTCCTTCGCACTACAGCTCGTAGGAACTTAGGGGCCAGTTTAGCTGCGAATCGATCCACAGCGCTACTAAGTGCAAAGTTCCGTACGAATACTACCTGACCAGGGATAAAAGTTTTTGTGCGACTCCGGAGATCGTACACCCGGACTCCTCTAGCATGAGCTTCAGCTAATTTATCCTTCACTCTACCCTACATCCACCGCATCCTATCTGTGTGGGGACAGAGCTCTATCTCTCCATCATCTAATGCTTGCATTTGCCTGAGTAATTTATATTCGTCGCCATGCTGGATTCGGTGAAAACTGAACAACAGGAAATGAGGTGAACAACCAGTCGCCTCATGAACAACATTTCGAAATGCTGCACATGATTCGACCAGCAGATCATCCCAATTCCTGTGATCATCACCGACGTAGGCGCGAATGGCACTAAGTATGGAGCGGTTGACACGCTCTGATGCATTAGCCTGCGGTGAATACAAGGGGGTGGTGATGTGCTGGACTCCGTACTCAATAAGAAAAGTTTTGAAACATTTAGAGGTAAATTGTACACCATTGTCCGAGTGCATGAACTCCGGTACCCCATACGTCAAAAAGATATCGTTCTTTAGAAACTTCACGACTGCTTCCGATGTGGCTTTGGGTATGGCCTTGAGCCATACAAACTTGCTGAAATGATCCAGCACCACGAGCAACTGAGTATTTCCTGCCTTCGAACGAGGGTATGGGCCCATGAAATCGACGAACAGTCTTTGCAATGGCCTACCTGTTTCCCGCTGATTCCCCATTGGCGGCCTCATGGCACGATTCGAAGGCTTGACCTGCTTGCAAACGGTGCAGGAGGAAATGTAATCTTTAACATGTTTCCTCAACTGCGGCCAGTAATAATATCTTTGCAGCAGCTCCAAAGTCTTTCGAATCCCACAATGAGACCCCCTAGGATCATCATATGCCCGCATGATCAACTGTTCTCGTTCACTCTCAGGGACCCATAATTTTGTTCGAGGTATATCGGTGCACAAGTCATGGTGTGTTCCGGTCGTAATGAACACACGTCCCTTCTTAATGTGCACATTTTTAAAATCGTCAGGACTCTTTTCTATTTGGGCGATGAGGTCCAAATACTCAGGAGCTCGGAATGCTGTATCAGCGATTACCTCAGCAAGCCTGTAGTGCTCAGGCAAATAACCTCTGAGAAATTGGCTTGTTTCGATCGACCCGCAAACTCTCGATAATGCGTCTGGAACGACGTTGTGAGTTCCCTTACGATGCTCGATGTTAAAATCAAAAGACTGCAGTTTCAGGCTCCAGCGAGCCAATCTACCAGTGAGGTCCTGCTGTCCCATGAGCCATTTAAGGCTAGTATGGTCAGTGATAATGGTGAAAGGCAACCCTTCGATATATGCTCTGAATCTCTTAACGCTCTGCACCGCAGCCAAGCATTCCAATTCAGTAACACTATAGTTGCGCTGCGCAGCGTTAAGCTTTACAGACATAAAAGCGATGAGGTGCTCTCCACCATCATCATCTTTTTGGAACAGGACACTCCCGATCCCGGTGGCACTAGCATCACACTGGATGAAAAATCGTCGGGAGAAATCGGGATTAGCTAGCACTGGTGCCGAAATCAACAGTCGTTTAACCTCTAAGAAAGCATTATTAGCAGCGTCTGTCCACTGAAACGAGCGCTTACCCTTCAGCAAATCCGTCAGGGCTGATGATACTGCCGCAAAATTAGGGATAAACCGCCGATACCATCCCGCCATTCCCATGAATCGCCAGACCTCCTTTGCAGACTTAGGTGTAGGATAGCCTACAATTCCAGAGATTTTATCTGGGTCAGCCTTGAGGATTCCATCACTAACCACATAGCCAAGATACTTGATCTCTCGCTGCACGAACTTACTCTTCTCGACGTTAATGGTCAATTTAGCTGCGTGAAGCAACTGCGCCACCTTAGAAAGTAAATCCATATGTTCATCAAAAGAAGAGCTAGTAACGAGCAGATCATCGAGATAGACAAACACCTTGTCATGTAGCTCGTGAGGAATCACTTTGTGCATTAGTCTACACATGGTCTGAGGAGCATTGCACAGACCAAACGGCATCACAGTAAAATGGTATAATGGGCGACCGGGAACAGTAAAAGCGGTCTTCTCCCTAGATTCTGCATCCAACGGTATCTGCCAAAAGGCATCTTTGAGGTCCAAACTCGTTATAAATTTAGTGGACTGCAGACGTGCCAATAAGCCTTTAATAAGAGGTAATGGATATGCATCTTTCAGGGTTACCTCATTCAGTCGTCTGGCATCCAAACATAGCCGTACTTTGCCAGGCTTCCGTACAAGCGTGACTGGTGAACTCCAAGCGCTTCTACTTTCTTCGATGACTCCTAAGGACAGCATGCGATCTAGCTCATCATACATCAGTTTCTGAATGACTGGGGACACCGAATAATGCCGTTGTTTAATGGGTTTGGCGGACCCGGTGTCAATATGATGAGAGACTAAGGTAGTCTTACCCAAGCCATTGTTGTTATAGGAGGGAAACTGATGTATCACGCGCTGTAATCGGGACTGCTCCTCAGAAGACAGAGTGTGAAACGCTGGGTTTGGGACTTGAGAGAGGGATGCAACCATCAGCTGCTGAGTTGGTGAAATTTTGAACGCGTCCCAGAAATCCATTCCAAGATAAACTGGGTTGGTCAAAGATGGAACGACCAAGAACTTAATCAGACGTGATTTCGAATTAAATTTCACCAAGGTCTCAACATATCCCAGAACAGAAGCCCTATGACCTGACGCTGTCTGAACGTCTGATGCCATGGTATGCATGTATAATTTGAGTTCCGCTATCAAGTCCAAAGCTCCTACTCCCAGGATGCTGACGCTTGCACCACTGTCCAGCAACCCTTGAAGTTCCCGTCCCTTGATGGATATAATGGCGAAAGGACGGTTCTCTCCTTGCGGTGTCAGAATGGTGTCGACACACGCTTTACGAAGCCATCGTCTATTGGCAAAATACTTCCATGCTCGATGGAAGCGCGATACCGAGCGTTTACGAGCCGATAGAGTACAATCACATTCGGAATGGAGGGTAGGAGGTTTGCTTGCAGGAAAAATTAAGGGATTTATCGAGTTCGCCGAAATTCCGGGTCGATATTGGTTGCCGCGTCTGTCATCTCGGGTCGGGAGGAACGAGTGCCTGGAGGAATACGCAACCTCCCCGCGGGAAGCGCATTCCTGTTCAAGTTTCCCGCTTGACAGTTGGGACATTTGGGTTTTAAAATTCCATCACGACCACAACCAAAACAGAAAACACGCTGTATGGGAGTAGTGCAATCCATAAATCCATGACCCAGATCGTGACAATTCCAACATACTCGTAAATTATTTTTGTCATCTATCCTGCGACCTCTAGTCATATATTCATTGGAACTAGATTGCACGGCATGTATTTCCTGCCTTGGCGCAATCGTAGATGGTGTAAATTCATCATACCTTTCTGGATATCTAATTGGGGTTGATTTATGGTTTGTATACCTGTGCGTTTCTTCCTCAAAACTGGATTGTCTCTCCGATGACTGACCTGATCGACTGGGGGCTTGAGGTATGTTGTAATAATCCAATGGTATTTCATGGCAACCCAATTGCACTGTTTGCCTATTCTGTTGCCTGAACTCGTTCTGTGTGCCTGACTCGTAGTCCCACAATGGATGACGAGTAGAAGAAGTAGATGAACTAGACCGACCATTATCAAAGCGATCTAAATCAAAGTATAATTCGTGCACCGGACGTGTACGACGAATCAGCTCGCGCACGCTATTCCACCCCAACAATCGCCACTCTGCTTCCACTAAACAGCAGCGCTTAACAAGCTCACGGGTTGAGTGAAATTCTATTCCAGACAGATGGGCTCGAAGGGCGGGGGACATGTTCCTAAATACTACGCATTGAAAATCTAAGTCCGTTAAAGGGATATTCAGCTGCAAAGATATACTCTCGAGAGCGTCAAAAAAATCTTGGAAACGCTCTCCTGTTTTCTGTAAGCGGCCATCTAACATCCTTCGTATATCCACATCGGAACGAAATGCGTTGAATCGTTCCAAAAATTCCGATCTCAATCTATTCCATATGAGCGGATAATTCTGCTCCCGAAAGCGCCAATACCAATCGGCTGCCTTACCTTTCAGGAGCAGATGAAAATCAGTTGCCAGAATAGTTGATGGAACGCGATAATCTTCTGCCAAAGACAGCACCCGAAACATAAATTGTCGTGCAGTTAAACCCGAGGGGGACCCGTCAAATATAACATTCCACTTTGACATGGGTAATTTAACGGATGATTGAGAACTTGCTTCGACTTGATCCCGAAAAGTTACTCTCGCCTCATTACTGCCAGACGTAGTTGGTCGATTTGATCGATCCTGAAGGTAGCTAGAATCCTCCTCTCGTGTATTCCGGCTTCTTCTTGCTTCGGTCTCTGCCAAATGGGAATCCGATTGCCTTGGATAGGAATTATTTAAGATATGTGACTCCGTATTGCTGGTGGCTTGAGCAGCAGATGGTGACATACTTAAGCGTTCCAGTTGATGCTGGAAAGGCGTGTAGCTGGGATCCCAGCTATTCGTTCTGCGACGCATTGCTCCAGATTATAGTTTTTTTTTCTTTATAGAAAGGTTTAACCGCAAAACAAAACTTGCGCAATCAAAATAAAAAAAATTATGTTTCCAAAACCCAAGGAAAACTCAAAGAAACAAAAACCAACAGCCAATGTGCTAAATTCAAGCAACTATGTACCTGTTATGTAAGATGGAATTTACCAAAAGAAGCGTAATAACTTGAATGAATGTCCAATTCAATCTAGCACGTATTATAAATATTCGTGATTATCTCACTCAATTAGCTGTACTTTAAATGTGCTAAATATGTATCAAAAATCAGAAAATTCACTAAAAATGTGATAATAGTATATTAAGTTATATTTTTATGTATTTGTAGCGAACAAATGTTAGTCAGATCTTTTGAAGGATAGCAAGCATAAAAAAATAATTCTGACGGATCCTCTTCAAGACGGGAATTCAATACGGAAGGGAAAAGGTATAAAATTTCACATAAAATTGAAAAAATAGGACTTAGGAATTTGGGAGCTATAGATCTCTTGTCGTTACTTAGAAACTCTCCATTGATCCATGTCTTGAATCCTGCTCGAACAAGTTCCAGTGAATGAACAACACCTTACAGGTGGACAAGGATCAAGATTAGATCATGGGTCATTTCCATGGATATTTTGCTCCAGATGCGGCAAACTCATGTAAATCCTAATACCAGATTGATTCTATTAACAAGAAGATATTGACGCAATTTTATTTTCTCTTCTGAAGATAATCTCGCAACGACAAGAGTCTAGATATAAATTGAAGAGACAAGCTCTGTTGGACACATAGCACAAGACAGTAGCACGAGAGGGGCGCCAATGCTGCATTGACGACCGCTCGACTAGATGATGTAAAATAATTGAAAATGTCAGGTATATAATTACAACCACAGCCAACGAAAACAAAAAAAAATAAAATGGCTGAGGCAACAGAATGCTCCAATTAAACATTTGCCACCCCAGCCGAAAGCACATCTGCCAAAAGAAAACTATAAAAAAAAGAAAGAAAGCCAAAACTTACTTGGTTTGGGTGCCATTTGTTGCGACTGACAAGACTCTGTCGAGCCGTCGTCAGTGCAGCATGTATTTAGTTAGGGATTTTTCCTTTATATGCCCGGCGTGCCTTAGCCCAGCCGACTAGCTCAGCCTGTCGTGGGTTGGCGACCGGAAAAAATCCCTACGTGCTACGGCACGCAGACAACACAACACTTAAAACAATTCAGTAATCACTAGGACAACGACAATCACACAGAAGAGGGAAACGAAGAAGATCCGTCAGAATCATGATTTAATATCTTATTTGAAATACATTACATACGATATAACCCAAAATAAACTCAGAAGAAAAAAAAAACAATATAAAACCAAAGAATGAAATCCAACCAAAAATTCAATACTCCACTTCAAAATAAATCCAAACATATGTCTCACAGTGAGTCCAACTAAATCAATTAATAAATCAGGTGGGGGTTTATTCACACCCAACCCCGGCCGGAGTGGAGTTTACACCAGTTATGCATAAATGCACTATAAATTATAATAAAGCGAAAATTCAAATGATAGTTCCCAATAGATGTTATAAATAAATAATTAAGCAATAAGTTCAAATGCAAATAAAATATGAAAAAAATAAACAACAATAATGTATAAATCACCTCCCACCAATAAATAATGTTTGTTAATGTACATTAGTAGGAAAAAATTTAATAGATAGGTTTCTTTGTTTTTCTTCAGTATTGACGTGCTTGGGACTTATGTATATGCCAAAACAAAGAAAAGAAAAAATGTGATACAACTTGGGTTTTCCTTGACTTACATTGCTATCATGCAAATAACATTGTTCATTATGAATGAAATAGATTGTTTCATGATGAATATTAATTCTTGATAAAATTTCTCCTTCAACACCAATGCCAATAAATTGTCGTACTTAGCTGTTAATTTCCGCCAGGGAGTATTTCCTTGAGGTTTGAGTACTTTCTTGAGGACATTTTTTGACCATCACTAACAAGTTCGATAATGGACTCGCTGCTCGCTACAGCTTAAATAGCGGTTTTACCTTAGTCTTCTCGGCTTACTTCTTGAGTTTTTATCTAGTGGCTGCGTAGTATGTCCCTCGGGATTCTTTGATTCACCAAGTCCAATTTATATCCCCGAGCTCGCAATTCGGTTTAGTTACCTTCTTTTACCCTTTTCGACTTCTTTCGAGAGTAACTATCTTTTAACAATTCATTTAAAGTTTAATTTTTCACTCCACTTGTACTTTTAGTTCTCTCACATCACAAAGACTTTTGGATACTCTTTATTTAGTTTGAATTTTCACTCAAAGGTGCAATCCACCTGTTTCTCCAAAAAAACCCAAGAAAAAAGAAATCCCGCCAAAACTCTGTGAACTTTTCTTTCCGCACTCCAGACTAGAATAATCGCCTAAAGTCCCCTTTTCTTTGTTCAAAAATTTTTCATCTTACCGCAAGAGCGGTTATCTTCCAGACCCTCTAGTGTGATTCCCATCTATTCCATTCCTTAGGGCATGCCCAAATTCCAAGTACAGTCTGGAACACAGTTAACAGCTGATGGGACATTTTTTTCATTCTAGTACTATTGACGGAACATTAGAATGTTGACGTTTCTATATTTGTTTATCTTAAAGTCAAGAAGGACGTCAAGAAGGCCGAGTCGAAATGAAATCGATGAAATTCGAGCAAAGAAAATCAAGGCTAAGCTTGAGTATCGGTCGTCAATGCCTGCATCGACATACCAGCAACAGAAACTTTGCGTTTGTGAAGTTTGCTCGGCGTATCTTGGCATTCATGACAACGATATACGACTGGCCGATCATTTCGGTGGAAAATTGCATTTGGGTTTCATGGCGATTCGAAAAAAACTGGCGGATCGAAAAAAAATACCCCAACGAGACCTCGCAAGTTCGAAATGAGACGCGGAGGAAGCTACTGTGATCGGGACGATTAGATGTACAAGTCACGGTTTATGTCGGGAGTCGTGAGTTGGATAGAAGATCACGAGCACATCGATCACGGAGCCGTGATCGTAAAACGAAATCATCAGGCAGTAGTCGGAAGCAACCTTCACACTCCAAGAACCGAAGCCGATCGCCAGTCAATCGAAATAGCAGCAATCGACATCAATCACCTAGACGATCACGCTCACGATACCGCAACCGTCGCTGAAGAGGACAGAATAGATTGAAGATCATGGCTATAGCACGTGAACGTGAGTTAGACTGTTAGGGTCCAGATAAACTGTAGTTGTTTTCTTTTTCTTTTTCTTTTTAACTCCTTTTATTTCCTATTGTGTCACTATGAATTTTTTCCTGCGTAAGCTTACCATTCCTTTGATGGAATTTGTTTAGATTTGTTTTTATGATCAAACTTTAGATGTTAGATAAGTCGTCCAGTCCTACTTAAACACGCAATCGACATTGACAGGCACACCTTTCAGAAGTTAATACCTTTCATTCTCAGCATTTTGTCTACGAGTAATCTCGTAAATAAGTTTTTAGTATATTATCTATCTATTTAATTTTCTTATGTGAATTTTCCGACGATGGTTTTGTCCGGGATTAGAAGTACATTCTGCAAAATAAAGTAAAGTAAAATAAAAGTTCAGAACTGGTGTTTAATTTATGGATCTTTTCTAACCATGTGTTTTAATCACAACATTTGTCACAAATCGTGGGGCCGACCTACCCTGAGAAGAGTCCTCAAATGCCGGGCAATTTTCAATAGTTCCTCACTGTCTAATGTCCTTGGCATGATAGACACCCAGTATTTTCCCATTTCCATCAGCAAGCTCATAAGATACTTCGCCTAACTTCCTTCGCACTACAGCTCGTAGGAACTTAGGGGCCAGTTTAGCTGCGAATCGATCCACAGCGCTACTAAGTGCAAAGTTCCGTACGAATACTACCTGACCAGGGATAAAAGTTTTTGTGCGACTCCGGAGATCGTACACCCGGACTCCTCTAGCATGAGCTTCAGCTTATTTATCCTTCACTCTATCCTGCATCCACCGCATCCTATCTGTGTGGGGACAGAGCTCTATCTCTCCATCATCTAATGCTTGCATTTGCCTGAGTAATTTATATTCGTCGCCATGCTGGATACGGTGAAAACCGAACAACAGGAAATGAGGTGAACAACCAGTCGCCTCATGAACAACATTTCGAAATGCTGCACATGATTCGACCAGCAGATCATCCCAATTCCTGTGATCATCACCGACGTAGGCGCGAATGGCACTAAGTATGGAGCGGTTGACACGCTCTGATGCATTAGCCTGCGGTGAATACAAGGGGGTGGTGATGTGCTGGACTCCGTACTCAATAAGAAAAGTTTTGAAACATTTAGAGGTAAATTGTACACCATTGTCCGAGTGCATGAACTCCGGTACCCCATACGTCAAAAAGATATCGTTCTTTAGAAACTTTACGACTGCTTCCGATGTGGCTTTGGGTATGGCCTTGAGCCATACAATCTTGCTGAAATGATCCAGCACCACGAGCAACTGAGTATTTCCTGCCTTCGAACGAGGGTATGGGCCCATGAAATCGACGAACAGTCTTTGCAATGGCCTACCTGTTTCCCGCTGATTCCCCATTGGCGGCCTCATGGCACGATTCGAAGGCTTGACCTGCTTGCAAACGGTGCAGGAGGAAATGTAATCTTTAACCTGTTTCCTCAACTGCGGCCAGTAATAATATCTTTGCAGCAGCTCCAAAGTCTTTCGAATCCCACAATGAGACCCCCTAGGATCATCATGTGCCCGCATGATCAACTGTTCTCGTTCACTCTCAGGGACCCATAATTTTGTTCGAGGTATATCGGTGCACAAATCATGGTGTGTTCCGGTCGTAATGAACACACGTCCCTCCTTAATGTGCACATTTTTAAAATCGTCAGGACTCTTTTCTATTTGGGCGATGAGGTCCAAATACTCAGGAGCTCGGAATGCTGTATCAGCGATTACCTCAGCAAGCCTGTAGTGCTCAGGCAAATAACCTCTGAGAAATTGGCTTGTTTCGATCGACCCGCAAACTCTCGATAATGCGTCTGGAACGACGTTGTGAGTTCCCTTACGATGCTCGATGTTAAAATCAAAAGACTGCAGTTTCAGGCTCCAGCGAGCCAATCTACCAGTGAGGTCCTGCTGTCCCATGAGCCATTTAAGGCTAGTATGGTCAGTGATAATGGTGAAAGGCAACCCTTCGATATATGCTCTGAATCTCTTAACGCTCTGCACCGCAGCCAAGCATTCCAATTCAGTAACACTATAGTTGCGCTGCGCAGCGTTAAGCTTTACAGACATAAAAGCGATTGGGTGCTCTCCACCATCATCATCTTTTTGGAACAGGACACTCCCGATCCCGGTGGCACTAGCATCACACTGGATGAAAAATCGTCGGGAGAAATCGGGATTAGCTAGCACTGGTGCCGAAATCAACAGTCGTTTAACCTCTAAGAAAGCATTATTAGCAGCGTCTGTCCACTGAAACGAGCGCTTACCCTTCAGCAAATCCGTCAGGGCTGATGATACTGCCGCAAAATTAGGGATAAACCGCCGATACCATCCCGCCATTCCCATGAATCGCCGGACCTCCTTTGCAGACTTAGGTGTAGGATAGCCTACAATTCCAGAGATTTTATCTGGGTCAGCCTTGAGGATTCCATCACTTACCACATAGCCAAGATACTTGATCTCTCGCTGCACGAACTTACTCTTCTCGACGTTAATGGTCAATTTAGCTGCGTGAAGCAACTGCGCCACCTTAGAAAGTAAATCCATATGTTCATCAAAAGAAGAGCTAGTAACGAGCAGATCATCGAGATAGACAAACACCTTGTCATGTAGCTCGTGAGGAATCGCTTTGTGGCTTAGTCTACACATGGTCTGAGGAGCATTGCACAGACCAAACGGCATCACAGTAAAATGGTATAATGGGCGACCGGGAACAGTAAAAGCGGTCTTCTCCCTAGATTCTGCATCCAACGGTATCTGCCAAAAGGCATCTTTGAGGTCCAAACTCGTTATAAATTTAGTGGACTGCAGACGTGCCAATAAGCCTTCAATAAGAGGTAATGGATATGCATCTTTCAAGGTTACCTCATTCAGTCGTCTGGCATCCAAACATAGCCGTACTTTGCCAGGCTTCCGTACAAGCGTGACTGGTGAACTCCAAGCGCTTCTACTTTCTTCGATGACTCCTAAGGACAGCATGCGATCTAGCTCATCATACATCAGTTTCTGAATGACTGGGGACACCGAATAATGCCGTTGTTTAATGGGTTTGGCGGACCCGGTGTCAATATGATGAGAGACTAAGGTAGTCTTACCCAAGCCATTGTTGTTATAGGAGGGAAACTGATGTATCACGCGCTGTAATCGGGACTGCTCCTCAGAAGACAGAGTGTGAAACGCTGGGTTTGGGACTTGAGAGAGGGATGCAACCATCAGCTGCTGAGTTGGTGAAATTTTGAACGCGTCCCAGAAATCCATTCCAAGATAAACTGGGTTGGTCAAAGATGGAACGACCAAGAACTTAATCAGACGTGATTTCGAATTAAATTTCACCAAGGTCTCAACATATCCCAGAACAGAAGCCCTATGACCTGACGCTGTCTGAACGTCTGATGCCATGGTATGCATGTATAATTTGAGTTCCGCTATCAAGTCCAAAGCTCCTGCTCCCAGGATGCTGACGCTTGCACCACTGTCCAGCAACCCTTGAAGTTCCCGTCCCTTGATGGATATAATGGCGAAAGGACGGTTCTCTCCTTGCGGTGTCAGAATGGTGTCGACACACGCTTTACGAAGCCATCGTCTATTGGCAAAATACTTCCATGCTCGATGGAAGCGCGATACCGAGCGTTTACGAGCCGATAGAGTACAATCACATTCGGAATGGAGGGTAGGAGGTTTGCTTGCAGGAAAAATTAAGGGATTTATCGAGTTCGCCGAAATTCCGGGTCGATATTGGTTGCCGCGTCTGTCATCTCGTTTCAGGAGGAACGAGTGCCTGGAGGAATACGCAACCTCCCCGCGGGAAGCGCATTCCTGTTCAAGTTTCCCGCTTGACAGTTGGGACATTTGGGTTTTAAAATTCCATCACGACCACAACCAAAACAGAAAACACGCTGTATGGGAGTAGTGCAATCCATAAATCCATGACCCAGATCGTGACAATTCCAACATACTCGTAAATTATTTTTGTCATCTATCCTGCGACCTCTAGTCATATATTCATTGGAACTAGATTGCACGGCATGTATTTCCTGCCTTGGCGCAATCGTAGATGGTGTAAATTCATCATACCTTTCTGGATATCTAATTGGGGTTGATTTATGGTTTGTATACCTGTGCGTTTCTTCCTCAAAACTGGATTGTCTCTCCGATGACTGACCTGATCGACTGGGGGCTTGAGGTATGTTGTAATAATCCAATGGTATTTCATGGCAACCCAATTGCACTGTTTGCCTATTCTGTTGCCTGAACTCGTTCTGTGTGCCTGACTCGTAGTCCCACAATGGATGACGAGTAGAAGAAGTAGATGAACTAGACCGACCATTATCAAAGCGATCTAAATCAAAGTATAATTCGTGCACCGGACGTGTACGACGAATCAGCTCGCGCTCGCTATTCCACCCCAACAATCGCCACTCTGCTTCCACTAAACAGCAGCGCTTAACAAGCTCACGGGTTGAGTGAAATTCTATTCCAGACAGATGGGCTCGAAGGGCGGGGGACATGTTCCTAAATACTACGCATTGAAAATCTAAGTCCGTTAAAGGGATATTCAGCTGCAAAGATATACTCTCGAGAGCGTCAAAAAAATCTTGGAAACGCTCTCCTGTTTTCTGTAAGCGACCATCTAACATCCTTCGTATATCCACATCGGAACGAAATGCGTTGAATCGTTCCAAAAATTCCGATCTCAATCTATTCCATATGAGCGGATAATTCTGCTCCCGAAAGCGCCAATACCAATCGGCTGCCTTACCTTTCAGGAGCAGATGAAAATCAGTTGCCAGAATAGTTGATGGAACGCGATAATCTTCTGCCAAAGACAGCACCCGAAACATAAATTGTCGTGCAGTTAAACCCGAGGGGGACCCGTCAAATATAACATTCCACTTTGACATGGGTAATTTAACGGATGACTGAGAACTTGCTTCGACTTGATCCCGAAAAGTTACTCTCGCCTCATTACTGCCAGACGTAGTTGGTCGATTTGATCGATCCTGAAGGTAGCTAGAATCCTCCTCTCGTGTATTCCGGCTTCTTCTTGCTTCGGTCTCTGCCAAATGGGAATCCGATTGCCTTGGATAGGAATTATTTAAGATATGTGACTCCGTATTGCTGGTGGCTTGAGCAGCAGATGGTGACATACTTAAGCGTTCCAGTTGATGCTGGAAAGGCTTGTAGCTGGGATCCCAGCTATTCGTTCTGCGACGCATTGCTCCAGATTATAGTTTTTTTTTCTTTATAGAAAGGTTTAACCGCAAAACAAAACTTGCGCAATCAAAATAAAAAAAATTATGTTTCCAAAACCCAAGGAAAACTCAAAGAAACAAAAACCAACAGCCAATGTGCTAAATTCAAGCAACTATGTACCTGTTATGTAAGATGGAATTTACCAAAAGAAGCGTAATAACTTGAATGAATGTCCAATTCAATCTAGCACGTATTATAAATATTCGTGATTATCTCACTCAATTAGCTGTACTTTAAATGTGCTAAATATGTATCAAAAATCAGAAAATTCACTAAAAATGTGATAATAGTATATTAAGTTATATTTTTATGTATTTGTAGCGAACAAATGTTAGTCAGATCTTTTGAAGGATAGCAAGCATAAAAAAATAATTCTGACGGATCCTCTTCAAGACGGGAATTCAATACGGAAGGGAAAAGGTATAAAATTTCACATAAAATTGAAAAAATAGGACTTAGGAATTTGGGAGCTATAGATCTCTTGTCGTTACTTAGAAACTCTCCATTGATCCATGTCTTGAATCCTGCTCGAACAAGTTCTAGTGAATGAACAACACCTTACAGGTGGACAAGGATCAAGATTAGATCATGGGTCATTTCCATGGATATTTTGCTCCAGATGCGGCAAACTCATGTAAATCCTAATACCAGATTGATTCTATTAACAAGAAGATATTGACGCAATTTTATTTTCTCTTCTGAAGATAATCTCGCAACGACAAGAGTCTAGATATAAATTGAAGAGACAAGCTCTGTTGGACACATAGCACAAGACAGTAGCACGAGAGGGGCGCCAATGCTGCATTGACGACCGCTCGACTAGATGATGTAAAATAATTGAAAATGTCAGGTATATAATTACAACCACAGCCAACGAAAACAAAAAAAAATAAAATGGCTGAGGCAACAGAATGCTCCTATTAAACATTTGCCACCCCAGCCAAAAGCACATCTGCCAAAAGAAAACTATAAAAAAAAGAAAGAAAGCCAAAACTAACTTGGGTTGGGCGCCATTTGTTGCGACTGACAAGACTCTGTCGAGCCGTCGCACAGTGGTCTATTTCGCGAAAAAGGTGAACTTTATTCAAATTATGGACTTTTAAGTATGAAGTTGAAACTTGGGGGTAATATTGTCCTATATGACCTCCATCATTTGAGGTAGTAATTGGGTTTCATAAGTTTAAGGGTAAGAGCACACGTGCTGAAAACAGCCAAAAATTGTATCTGTCTTTTAACCTATTTTTTAAATTAAGAATATGAAGATAAAAATACCTTTGAGTAATACAGCGTTATTAAGCTATGAAAGACATTGATGATTTAGCCTCCCCCCCTTTCATCGTGTTCATACTGCAGATAGTATAGGAATTCGGTGTTTAAAACTTCTAGTCCCTTTTAAGTTTAGAGGGTCAGAAAAAGTTGTTACGAAATACGTCTAGTTGTATTCATTAAAGTCCAAAGTAACTATCCAAACTTAGTTTGCCTGCGGCTAGCTGCGGCTACGCTCGTAAACTCCTTTCAAAGTTCAGCGACCTTGCATAAAATACAACATTTAGCGCGCTTATTGCGCCAGTCCACGTGCTCTGCAGTATTTTCTTATCATTTGCACTAGCACACAATAGCAAGCATTTGTACCAGGTTGAAGCTTGTGAGATTGAGATAAACACAACGTTGAATTTCATAAATAAAACAATAGTTTCTAAACCCTACACTTACTTCTTATATTATTGGCAAAGTTTCAAGTATTTGGCTGTTCATACATTTATTTACCCATTCACCTGTACTTAAGTATCATCAAATTTCCCAACTTGCTTCTGAATTCAGTTCAATGAAATATGTTCATATGATAATTCATGTATATGCTTAGTATTGAAATTATATGCGAAGTAACATTATCGAAAATATATTTTTACCTGTACAAAACCATTTCGTGCCAGGTATTTATTGCTAAAATTGTAAATATTCATGCATGGGTGAATGATAATATTTGTAAATTCGATATGTGTTTTGCTATATGCTGTAGATAGGCCTTTTTCACTACTTCAAATATGTATATAGAATTCCGCATGTCATTTTTGTTTAGTTGATTTATTATTATAAAAAAAATTATCCAAAATAATTACAATTGTTTCGATTAAACTTTGTGGGTAGGGGTGCAAATCAAATTAATAATACTGTCCGACATCATTTGTGTCAAACAAATTTGAATAATCATTTCCACAGCATTTTTGCCTGCTGCCACGAATGTGATCCAAAATTTGGCTATCACGTAACAATATTGATGAAAATTGCGTCAGCAGGAAACAATTCTAAAAATGATATTTTCCTCAACATTGAGGCACGATAGGTGGATTTGGACAGCGGTTTCGTACTCAGCCAGCAAAAATACTATGAAAATGAAAAGTAACACTCGTTTATTAACAAGAAAAATGTTTTTCCTCGAAGTGAAATTTTCCAAATTTTGACCCTTTTTGGAAACTTTTTGTTAAAAGTTGGAGCCAATACAGCCCCAGAAATAGATTTCCAATGTTTGAAAACCCAAGAAACACTCCATTTCATACTTCTAGTGGTTCTCATGAATAAAGTTCACCTTTTTCGCGAAATAGACCACTGTGCGTCGTCAGTGCAGCATGTATTTAGTTAGGGATTTTTCCTTTATATGCCCGGCGTGCCTTAGCCCAGCCGACTAGCTCAGCCTGTCGTGGGTTGGCGGGCGGAAAAAATCCCTACGTGCTACGGCACGCAGACAACACAACACTTAAAACAATTCAGTAATCACTAGGACAACGACAATCACACAGAAGAGGGAAACGAAGAAGATCCGTCAGAATCATGATTTAATATCTTATTTGAAATACATTACATACGATATAACCCAAAATAAACTCAGAAGAAAAAAAAAACAATATAAAACCAAAGAATGAAATCCAACCAAAAATTCAATACTCCACTTCAAAATAAATCCAAACATATATCTCACAGTGAGTCCAACTAAATCAATTAATAAATCAGGTGGGGGTTTATTCACACCCAACCCCGGCCGGAGTGGAGTTTACACCAGTTATGCATAAATGCACTATAAATTATAATAAAGCGAAAATTCAAATGATAGTTCCAAATAGATGTTATAAATAAATAATTAAGCAATAAGTTCAAATGCAAATAAAATATGAAAAAAATAAACAACAATAATGTATAAATCACCTCCCACCAATAAATAATGTTTGTTAATGTACATTAGTAGGAAAAAATTTAATAGATAGGTTTCTTTGTTTTTCTTCAGTATTGACGTGCTTGGGACTTATGTATATGCCAAAACAAAGAAAAGAAAAAATGTGATACAACTTGGGTTTTCCTTGACTTATATTGCTATCATGCAAATAACATTGTTCATTATGAATGAAATAGATTGTTTCATGATGAATATTAATTCTTGATAAAATTTCTCCTTCAACACCAATGCCAATAAATTGTCGTACTTAGCTGTTAATTTCCGCCAGGGAGTATTTCCTTGAGGTTTGAGTACTTTCTTGAGGACATTTTTTGACCATCCCTCACAAGTTCGATAATGGACTCGCTGCTCGCCACAGCTTAAATAGCGGTTTTACCTTAGTCTTCTCGGCTTACTTCTTGAGTTTTTATCTAGTGGCTGCGTAGTATGTCCCTCGGGATTCTTTGATTCACCAAGTCCAATTTATATCCCCGAGCTCGCAATTCGGTTTAGTTACCTTCTTTTACCCTTTTCGACTTCTTTCGAGAGTAACTATCTTTTAACAATTCATTTAAAGTTTAATTTTTCACTCCACTTGTACTTTTAGTTCTCTCACATCACGAAGACTTTTGGATACTCTTTATTTAGTTTGAATTTTCACTCAAAGGTGCAATCCACCTGTTTCTCCAAAAAAACCCAAGAAAAAAGAAATCCCACCAAAACTCTGTGAACTTTTCTTTCCGCACTCCAGACTAGAATAATCGCCTAAAGTCCCCTTTTCTTTGTTCAAAAACTTTTCATCTTACCGCAAGAGCGGTTATCTTCCAGACCCTCTAGTGTGATTCCCATCTATTCCATTCCTTAGGGCATGCCCAAATTCCAAGTACAGTCTGGAACACAGTTAACAGCTGATGGGACATTTTTTTCATTCTAGTACTATTGACGGAACATTAGAATGTTGACGTTTCTATATTTGTTTATCTTAAAGTCAAGAAGGACGTCAAGAAGGCCGAGTCGAAATGAAATCGATGAAATTCGAGCAAAGAAAATCAAGGCTAAGCTTGAGTATCGGTCGTCAATGCCTGCATCGACATACCAGCAACAGAAACTTCGCGTTTGTGAAGTTTGCTCGGCGTATCTTGGCATTCATGACAACGATATACGACTGGCCGATCATTTCGGTGGAAAATTGCATTTGGGTTTCATGGCGATTCGAAAAAAACTGGCGGATGTAAAAAAAATACCCCAACGAGACCTCGCAAGTTCGAAATGAGACGCGGAGGAAGCTACTGTGATCGGGACGATTAGATGTACAAGTCACGGTTTATGTCGGGAGTCGTGAGTTGGATAGAAGATCACGAGCACATCGATCACGGAGCCGTGATCGTAAAACGAAATCATCAGGCAGTAGTCGGAAGCAACCTTCACACTCCAAGAACCGAAGCCGATCGCCAGTCAATCGAAATAGCAGCAATCGACATCAATCACCTAGACGATCACGCTCACGATACCGCAACCGTCGCTGAAGAGGACAGGATAGATTGAAGGTCATGGCTATAGCACGTGAACGTGAGTTAGACTGTTAGGGTCCAGATAAACTGTAGTTGTTTTCTTTTTCTTTTTTCTTTTTTTGACTCCTTTTATTTCCTATTGTGTCACTATGAATTCTTTCCTGCGTAAGCTTACCATTCCTTTGATGGAATTTGTTTAGATTTGTTTTTATGATCAAACTTTAGATGTTAGAGAAGTCGTCCAGTCCTACTTAAACACGCAATCGACATTGACAGGCACACCTTTCAGAAGTTAATACCTTTCATTCTCAGCATTTTGTCTACGAGTAATCTCGTAAATAAGTTTTTAGTATATTATCTATCTATTTAATTTTCTTATGTGAATTTTCCGACGATGGTTTTGTCCGGGATTAGAAGTACATTCTGCAAAATAAAGTAAAGTAAAATAAAAGTTCAGAACTGGTGTTTAATTTATGGATCTTTTCTAACCATGTGTTTTAATCACAGCATTTGTCACAAATCGTGGGGCCGACCTACCCTGAGAAGAGTCCTCAAATGCCGGGCAATTTTCAATAGTTCCTCACTGTCTAATGTCCTTGGCATGATAGACACCCAGTATTTTCCCATTTCCATCAGCAAGCTCATAAGATACTTCGCCTAACTTCCTTCGCACTACAGCTCGTAGGAACTTAGGGGCCAGTTTAGCTGCGAATCGATCCACAGCGCTACTAAGTGCAAAGTTCCGTACGAATACTACCTGACCAGGGATAAAAGTTTTTGTGCGACTCCGGAGATCGTACACCCGGACTCCTCTAGCATGAGCTTCAGCTAATTTATCCTTCACTCTATCCTGCATCCACCGCATCCTATCTGTGTGGGGACAGAGCTCTATCTCTCCATCATCTAATGCTTGCATTTGCCTGAGTAATTTATATTCGTCGCCATGCTGGATACGGTGAAAACCGAACAACAGGAAATGAGGTGAACAACCAGTCGCCTCATGAACAACATTTCGAAATGCTGCACATGATTCGACCAGCAGATCATCCCAATTCCTGTGATCATCACCGACGTAGGCGCGAATGGCACTAAGTATGGAGCGGTTGACACGCTCTGATGCATTAGCCTGCGGTGAATACAAGGGGGTGGTGATGTGCTGGACTCCGTACTCAATAAGAAAAGTTTTGAAACATTTAGAGGTAAATTGTACACCATTGTCCGAGTGCATGAACTCCGGTACCCCATACGTCAAAAAGATATCGTTCTTTAGAAACTTTACGACTGCTTCCGATGTGGCTTTGGGTATGGCCTTGAGCCATACAATCTTGCTGAAATGATCCAGCACCACGAGCAACTGAGTATTTCCTGCCTTCGAACGAGGGTATGGGCCCATGAAATCGACGAACAGTCTTTGCAATGGCCTACCTGTTTCCCGCTGATTCCCCATTGGCGGCCTCATGGCACGATTCGAAGGCTTGACCTGCTTGCAAACGGTGCAGGAGGAAATGTAATCTTTAACCTGTTTCCTCAACTGCGGCCAGTAATAATATCTTTGCAGCAGCTCCAAAGTCTTTCGAATCCCACAATGAGACCCCCTAGGATCATCATGTGCCCGCATGATCAACTGTTCTCGTTCACTCTCAGGGACCCATAATTTTGTTCGAGGTATATCGGTGCACAAATCATGGTGTGTTCCGGTCGTAATGAACACACGTCCCTCCTTAATGTGCACATTTTTAAAATCGTCAGGACTCTTTTCTATTTGGGCGATGAGGTCCAAATACTCAGGAGCTCGGAATGCTGTATCAGCGATTACCTCAGCAAGCCTGTAGTGCTCAGGCAAATAACCTCTGAGAAATTGGCTTGTTTCGATCGACCCGCAAACTCTCGATAATGCGTCTGGAACGACGTTGTGAGTTCCCTTACGATGCTCGATGTTAAAATCAAAAGACTGCAGTTTCAGGCTCCAGCGAGCCAATCTACCAGTGAGGTCCTGCTGTCCCATGAGCCATTTAAGGCTAGTATGGTCAGTGATAATGGTGAAAGGCAACCCTTCGATATATGCTCAGAATCTCTTAACGCTGTGCACCGCAGCCAAGCATTCCAATTCAGTAACACTATAGTTGCGCTGCGCAGCGTTAAGCTTTACAGACATAAAAGCGATTGGGTGCTCTCCACCATCATCATCTTTTTGGAACAGGACACTCCCGATCCCGGTGGCACTAGCATCACACTGGATGAAAAATCGTCGGGAGAAATCGGGATTAGCTAGCACTGGTACCGAAATCAACAGTCGTTTAGCCTCTAAGAAAGCATTATTAGCAGCGTCTGTCCACTGAAACGAGCGCTTACCCTTCAGCAAATCCGTCAGGGCTGATGATACTGCCGCAAAATTAGGGATAAACCGCCGATACCATCCCGCCATTCCCATGAATCGCCGGACCTCCTTTGCAGACTTAGGTGTAGGATAGCCTACAATTCCAGAGATTTTATCTGGGTCAGCCTTGAGGATTCCATCACTTACCACATAGCCAAGATACTTGATCTCTCGCTGCACGAACTTACTCTTCTCGACGTTAATGGTCAATTTAGCTGCGTGAAGCAACTGCGCCACCTTAGAAAGTAAATCCATATGTTCATCAAAAGAAGAGCTAGTAACGAGCAGATCATCGAGATAGACAAACACCTTGTCATGTAGCTCGTGAGGAATCGCTTTGTGGCTTAGTCTACACATGGTCTGAGGAGCATTGCACAGACCAAACGGCATCACAGTAAAATGGTATAATGGGCGACCGGGAACAGTAAAAGCGGTCTTCTCCCTAGATTCTGCATCCAACGGTATCTGCCAAAAGGCATCTTTGAGGTCCAAACTCGTTATAAATTTAGTGGACTGCAGACGTGCCAATAAGCCTTCAATAAGAGGTAATGGATATGCATCTTTCAAGGTTACCTCATTCAGTCGTCTGGCATCCAAACATAGCCGTACTTTGCCAGGCTTCCGTACAAGCGTGACTGGTGAACTCCAAGCGCTTCTACTTTCTTCGATGACTCCTGAGGACAGCATGCGATCTAGCTCATCATACATCAGTTTCTGAATGACTGGGGACACCGAATAATGCCGTTGTTTAATGGGTTTGGCGGACCCGGTGTCAATATGATGAGAGACTAAGGTAGTCTTACCCAAGCCATTGTTGTTATAGGAGGGAAACTGATGTATGACGCGCTGTAATCGGGACTGCTCCTCAGAAGACAGAGTGTGAAACGCTGGGTTTGGGACTTGAGAGAGGGATGCAACCATCAGCTGCTGAGTTGGTGAAATTTTGAACGCGTCCCAGAAATCCATTCCAAGATAAACTGGGTTGGTCAAAGATGGAACGACCAAGAACTTAATCAGACGTGATTTCGAATTAAATTTCACCAAGGTCTCAACATATCCCAGAACAGAAGCCCTATGACCTGACGCTGTCTGAACGTCTGATGCCATGGTATGCATGTATAATTTGAGTTCCGCTATCAAGTCCAAAGCTCCTGCTCCCAGGATGCTGACGCTTGCACCACTGTCCAGCAACCCTTGAAGTTCCCGTCCCTTGATGGATATAATGGCGAAAGGACGGTTCTCTCCTTGCAGTGTCAGAATGGTGTCGACACACGCTTTACGAAGCCATCGTCTATTGGCAAAATACTTCCATGCTCGATGGAAGCGCGATACCGAGCGTTTACGAGCCGATAGAGTACAATCACATTCGGAATGGAGGGTAGGAGGTTTGCTTGCAGGAAAAATTAAGGGATTTATCGAGTTCGCCGAAATTCCGGGTCGATATTGGTTGCCGCGTCTGTCATCTCGGGTCGGGAGGAACGAGTGCCTGGAGGAATACGCAACCTCCCCGCGGGAAGCGCATTCCTGTTCAAGTTTCCCGCTTGACAGTTGGGACATTTGGGTTTTAAAATTCCATCACGACCACATTCAAAACAGAAAACACGCTGTATGGGAGTAGTGCAATCCATAAATCCATGACCCAGATCGTGACAATTCCAACATACCCGTAAATTATTTTTGTCATCTATCCTGTGACCTCTAGTTATATATTCATTGGAACTAGATTGCACGGCATGTATTTCCTGCCTTGGCGCAATCGTAGATGGTGTAAATTCATCATACCTTTCTGGATATCTAATTGGGGTTGATTTATGGTTTGTATACCTGTGCGTTTCTTCCTCAAAACTGGATTGTCTCTCCGATGACTGACCTGATCGACTGGGGGCTTGAGGTATGTTGTAATAATCCAATGGTATTTCATGGCAACCCAATTGCACTGTTTGCCTATTCTGTTGCCTGAACTCGTTCTGTGTGCCTGACTCGTAGTCCCACAATGGATGACGAGTAGAAGAAGTAGATGAACTAGACCGACCATTATCAAAGCGATCTAAATCAAAGTATAATTCGTGCACCGGACGTGTACGACGAATCAGCTCGCGCTCGCTATTCCACCCCAACAATCGCCACTCTGCTTCCACTAAACAGCAGCGCTTAACAAGCTCACGGGTTGAGTGAAATTCTATTCCAGACAGATGGGCTCGAAGGGCGGGGGACATGTTCCTAAATACTACGCATTGAAAATCTAAGTCCGTTAAAGGGATATTCAGCTGCAAAGATATACTCTCGAGAGCGTCAAAAAAATCTTGGAAACGCTCTCCTGTTTTCTGTAAGCGACCATCTAACATCCTTCGTATATCCACATCGGAACGAAATGCGTTGAATCGTTCCAAAAATTCCGATCTCAATCTATTCCATATGAGCGGATAATTCTGCTCCCGAAAGCGCCAATACCAATCGGCTGCCTTACCTTTCAGGAGCAGATGAAAATCAGTTGCCAGAATAGTTGATGGAACGCGATAATCTTCTGCCAAAGACAGCACCCGAAACATAAATTGTCGTGCAGTTAAACCCGAGGGGGACCCGTCAAATATAACATTCCACTTTGACATGGGTAATTTAACGGATGACTGAGAACTTGCTTCGACTTGATCCCGAAAAGTTACTCTCGCCTCATTACTGCCAGACGTAGTTGGTCGATTTGATCGATCCTGAAGGTAGCTAGAATCCTCCTCTCGTGTATTCCGGCTTCTTCTTGCTTCGGTCTCTGCCAAATGGGAATCCGATTGCCTTGGATAGGAATTATTTAAGATATGTGACTCCGTATTGCTGGTGGCTTGAGCAGCAGATGGTGACATACTTAAGCGTTCCAGTTGATGCTGGAAAGGCGTGTAGCTGGGATCCCAGCTATTCGTTCTGCGACGCATTGCTCCAGATTATAGTTTTTTTTTCTTTATAGAAAGGTTTAACCGCAAAACAAAACTTGCGCAATCAAAATAAAAAAAATTATGTTTCCAAAACCCAAGGAAAACTCAAAGAAACAAAAACCAACAGCCAATGTGCTAAATTCAAGCAACTATGTACCTGTTATGTAAGATGGAATTTACCAAAAGAAGCGTAATAACTTGAATGAATGTCCAATTCAATCTAGCACGTATTATAAATATTCGTGATTATCTCACTCAATTAGCTGTACTTTAAATGTGCTAAATATGTATCAAAAATCAGAAAATTCACTAAAAATGTGATAATAGTATATTAAGTTATATTTTTATGTATTTGTAGCGAACAAATGTTAGTCAGATCTTTTGAAGGATAGCAAGCATAAAAAAATAATTCTGACGGATCCTCTTCAAGACGGGAATTCAATACGGAAGGGAAAAGGTATAAAATTTCACATAAAATTGAAAAAATAGGACTTAGGAATTTGGGAGCTATAGATCTCTTGTCGTTACTTAGAAACTCTCCATTGATCCATGTCTTGAATCCTGCTCGAACAAGTTCTAGTGAATGAACAACACCTTACAGGTGGACAAGGATCAAGATTAGATCATGGGTCATTTCCATGGATATTTTGCTCCAGATGCGGCAAACTCATGTAAATCCTAATACCAGATTGATTCTATTAACAAGAAGATATTGACGCAATTTTATTTTCTCTTCTGAAGATAATCTCGCAACGACAAGAGTCTAGATATAAATTGAAGAGACAAGCTCTGTTGGACACATAGCACAAGACAGTAGCACGAGAGGGGCGCCAATGCTGCATTGACGACCGCTCGACTAGATGATGTAAAATAATTGAAAATGTCAGGTATATAATTACAACCACAGCCAACGAAAACAAAAAAAAATTAAATGGCTGAGGCAACAGAATGCTCCTATTAAACATTTGCCACCCCAGCCGAAAGCACATCTGCCAAAAGAAAACTATAAAAAAAAAGAAAGAAAGCCAAAACTAACTTGGGTTGGGCGCCATTTGTTGCGACTGACAAGACTCTGTCGAGCCGTCGTCAGTGCAGCATGTATTTAGTTAGGGATTTTTCCTTTATATGCCCGGCGTGCCTTAGCCCAGCCGACTAGCTCAGCCTGTCGTGGGTTGGCGGGCGGAAAAAATCCCTACGTGCTACGGCACGCAGACAACACAACACTTAAAACAATTCAGTAATCACTAGGACAACGACAATCACACAGAAGAGGGAAACGAAGAAGATCCGTCAGAATCATGATTTAATATCTTATTTGAAATACATTACATACGATATAACCCAAAATAAACTCAGAAGAAAAATAAAACAATATAAAACCAAAGAATGAAATCCAACCAAAAATTCAATACTCCACTTCAAAATAAATCCAAACATATATCTCACAGTGAGTCCAACTAAATCAATTAATAAATCAGGTGGGGGTTTATTCACACCCAACCCCGGCCGGAGTGGAGTTTACACCAGTTATGCATAAATGCACTATAAATTATAATAAAGCGAAAATTCAAATGATAGTTCCCAATAGATGTTATAAATAAATAATTAAGCAATAAGTTCAAATGCAAATAAAATATGAAAAAAATAAACAACAATAATGTATAAATCACCTCCCACCAATAAATAATGTTTGTTAATGTACATTAGTAGGAAAAAATTTAATAGATAGGTTTCTTTGTTTTTCTTCAGTATTGACGTGCTTGGGACTTATGTATATGCCAAAACAAAGAAAAGAAAAAATGTGATACAACTTGGGTTTTCCTTGACTTACATTGCTATCATGCAAATAACATTGTTCATTATGAATGAAATAGATTGTTTCATGATGAATATTAATTCTTGATAAAATTTCTCCTTCAACACCAATGCCAATAAATTGTCGTACTTAGCTGTTAATTTCCGCCAGGGAGTATTTCCTTGAGGTTTGAGTACTTTCTTGAGGACATTTTTTGACCATCCCTCACAAGTTCGATAATGGACTCGCTGCTCGCCACAGCTTAAATAGCGGTTTTACCTTAGTCTTCTCGGCTTACTTCTTGAGTTTTTATCTAGTGGCTGCGTAGTATGTCCCTCGGGATTCTTTGATTCACCAAGTCCAATTTATATCCCCGAGCTCGCAATTCGGTTTAGTTACCTTCTTTTACCCTTTTCGACTTCTTTCGAGAGTAACTATCTTTTAACAATTCATTTAAAGTTTAATTTTTCACTCCACTTGTACTTTTAGTTCTCTCACATCACAAAGACTTTTGGATACTCTTTATTTAGTTTGAATTTTCACTCAAAGGGGCAATCCCCCTGTTTCTCCAAAAAAACCCAAGAAAAAAGAAATCCCGCCAAAACTCTGTGAACTTTTCTCTCCGCACTCCAGACTAGAATAATCGCCTAAAGTCCCCTTTTCTATGTTCAAAAATTTTTCATCTTACCGCAAGAGCGGTTATCTTCCAGACCCTCTAGTGTGATTCCCATCTATTCCATTCCTTAGGGCATGCCCAAATTCCAAGTACAGTCTGGAACACAGTTAACAGCGGATGGGACATTTTTTTCATTCTAGTACTATTGACGGAACATTAGAATGTTGACGTTTCTATATTTGTTTATCTTAAAGTCAAGAAGGACGTCAAGAAGGCCGAGTCGAAATGAAATCGATGAAATTCGAGCAAAGAAAATCAAGGCTAAGCTTGAGTATCGGTCGTCAATGCCTGCATCGACATACCAGCAACAGAAACTTCGCGTTTGTGAAGTTTGCTCGGCGTATCTTGGCATTCATGACAACGATATACGACTGGCCGATCATTTCGGTGGAAAATTGCATTTGGGTTTCATGGCGATTCGAAAAAAACTGGCGGATCTAAAAAAAATACCCCAACGAGACCTCGCAAGTTCGAAATGAGACGCGGAGGAAGCTACTGTGATCGGGACGATTAGATGTACAAGTCACGGTTTATGTCGGGAGTCGTGAGTTGGATAGAAGATCACGAGCACATCGATCACGGAGCCGTGATCGTAAAACGAAATCATCAGGCAGTAGTCGGAAGCAACCTTCACACTCCAAGAACCGAAGCCGATCGCCAGTCAATCGAAATAGCAGCAATCGACATCAATCACCTAGACGATCACGCTCACGATACCGCAACCGTCGCTGAAGAGGACAGGATAGATTGAAGGTCATGGCTATAGCACGTGAACGTGAGTTAGACTGTTAGGGTCCAGATAAACTGTAGTTGTTTTCTTTTTCTTTTTTCTTTTTTTGACTCCTTTTATTTCCTATTGTGTCACTATGAATTCTTTCCTGCGTAAGCTTACCATTCCTTTGATGGAATTTGTTTAGATTTGTTTTTATGATCAAACTTTAGATGTTAGAGAAGTCGTCCAGTCCTACTTAAACACGCAATCGACATTGACAGGCACACCTTTCAGAAGTTAATACCTTTCATTCTCAGCATTTTGTCTACGAGTAATCTCGTAAATAAGTTTTTAGTATATTATCTATCTATTTAATTTTCTTATGTGAATTTTCCGACGATGGTTTTGTCCGGGATTAGAAGTACATTCTGCAAAATAAAGTAAAGTAAAATAAAAGTTCAGAACTGGTGTTTAATTTATGGATCTTTTCTAACCATGTGTTTTAATCACAACATTTGTCACAATATTTCATTGAATTGAATTTAGAAGCAAGTTGGGAAATTTGATGATTCTAAAGTACAGGTGAATGGGTAAATTAATGTATGAACAGCCAAATAAATACTAATAACATAACAAGTAAGTGTAGGGTTTAGGGTAACGCCAAATGGCTTAACAACAACCGGTACGACTCGACTTTTCTCATGGCTTTACGATTTGATTGATGATTGGAATTTCTGGCAATGGCAGTTAGGATTTTTTATGGCATGACCTGGCTTAGCTTAATGGTTCAAGACACGACCGATGATTAGCGAAAAATGTATGTGGGCTGGCGGTTATGGCATTCTGGACCTAGTCGACTTATACGCGGTACCGCCGGAGTGAAATCCGAGCATGAACGGCTCCAGGCTAATGTCATGCCGCCTCCGTCCCGTTAAAACCTGGCAAGTCTCAGAGTACGTTCGAAGCCTGCACCGTTGAGTTGGTGGTGCAGGTTCGGTTGACATTGTACCCGATTAGCGCTGACCTGGCTCTGAGATCCAGCCCCATGAAGGCTGGTGATCAACCCTCGCGTCGGCCTCCCTGCTTTGCATAGATTACCACGAGGTCATTAAGGCGACTGCACATCCGGGTGGAGATAGCGGCTCTGAGTTGGGACCCAACAAAACTGAACATGTTACATAAACAAAATAACACAAAAGACAAGACAGACGAACAACAGAACATGGTGACGACAGCGGCGACGCAGGGCGAAGGAGGCGCCGCCATCGACCGTTTTGCGTTTGCGAGGAGGCCAAGGGTCCACAGACCCACCCCCCCCCCCCCCTCTGACGCACAATACAACGCAAATAGAGGGATTGATTGGCTCCGGATGCTCAGTAGAGGTGCAGGAACCTCAAACTGCTGAGTCCGCTCGCAGTGATCTGGAGACCCCAAAAAGTCATCAACGGGAGAGCACTGAAACAAGAGCTCCAGAAGAAAATATGCCACTTGCAAGTGTGTCCCCTAGGAGGGAGTACATAAAGCGTGAGCGAGTGTCTGAGGAGGATATGTTGAAGAAATGTCAACGTATCCTACAAAAAATGCTCCAAGCCGCCAACGTGCAGAGAAATATTTCAAAGCACGTCAAGGACGGTATGTTGGAGCTGAAGAAGGCTTTTGAGGTCATTTTCACCTGCCGAACGAACTGGCAGAAGGCAGAGGTAGATAACCAGCAGGTCTTGGAGGAAAAGATCGCGGAGTCAACCACTGTTGCAGTGGTCCCGGGGGTAGATCGGCCACGGCAGAATAAGCGCGTGGCTGAATCTAGCCCTGAGGATATTCAGGAAGTCCAGGTGAGGAAGGAGGTGCCCGTTTCGGACCTCAGGAAATGGGTGACGGTTACCCACAAGAAGAAAAAGGGAAGCGTCGCAAAAACACCAGTGACTCCCGCTGGGACGGAAAAGGCTCAAAAAGAGTATAAACCACAGGGCAATAAGAAATTAGTGGTGAAGAAAAAAAAGAAGAATGGCAGGCAAAGACAGCGAGGAAAAAAAATAGACGCTGTCATAGTAAAACCGGCTCCGGGAAGGACCTACGCGGAGTTCCTAGGGGCCATCCGCCAAGGTGTTTCCCCGGATGAAACTGGTACTCTAGTAAAGCGTATCAGAGAGACAGTAGAAGGAGGGGTCCTTTTGGAGATCGCGCGCTGTGATGACCGCGCGAAATTGCAGGACTCGATCCGGGCCGCCGTAGATGGCCAGTGGGACGTGAAGCTTGTGACTCCTAGAGTCAATATCGAGCTTCTCGACCTCGATTGCCTCACAGTCAGCGAAGAGGTGACATCCTCTATCAAACGCGAGGCTGGAGAGGAAGGAGCCGGCGAGGTGAAAACCACACTCTTCCCTCCTAACACAAGAGAGTAGAGGAGAGCCGTGGTGGAACTGGATGAGGCACCAGCATCCAAAATCCTCAAGTCTGGTCGAGTCCGGGTAAGCATGATAAGCGCCTGAGTGCGAAGGTGGGCTGAGGTGACACGCTGCTACCGGTGCCTAGGCTACGACCACACAAGGCGTAGCTGCAAGGGTCCGGACCGGAGCACCAGCTGCTGGAAGTGTGGACAGGTTGCGCACCGGGCAGCAGACTGCTCTGCGCAGGCTCAGTGCATATTATGCACTGAGAAACATGGCGTGAATGACGCCAATTATCTGATAGGATCGAGTACGTGTCGAGTTTTCAGAGACGCATTCGATGCCAAGAAAAAGCAGGGTAGGACATGAGAGTCCTTCAAGGCAACCTGCAGGGCTGCAGAGCTGCGGACGACCTCCTCACGCAACTAGTCCGCGAACATAAGGCTCAGATCATATTGATCAGCAAGCCTTATAGGGGGAGGAACTCATCCGCTTGGCTAGCAGATGCTACGGGGTACGCGGCGATCTGGATCGCTGACGGGCAGAGGGCTCGCATCGGCGCCCGCGGCTCAGGCAACTGTCACGTGTGGGTGACATACGGAGAGATCACCTTTGTGAGCTGCTACCTGTCTCCGAATGACTCAATGCAGGAATTCGGAGTCAAACTTAGCTCACTAGAAGACTCTCTCCGCGGCACCGCTGGCAATGTCATCGTAGGGGGTGACTTTAATGCAAAGGCATTGGAGTGGGGTATGCCTACCGAAAACACTCGTAGACGGCGCATAGTCGAGATGGCATCGAGGTTGGGTTTGTTGGTGTTGAATACGGGTTCGACGCCAACATTCCGAAGGCCCGGTTTTGGCGAATCCATTCCCGATGTCACCATGGCATCGGAGAGACTTGCGGCACTCGTCAGCGATTGGAGGGTGATGGAAGATTACACTGCAAGTGATCATAACTACATCACCTTCCAAATTGCTGAGAGCAGGCAAAGATGCCAAGGCTCTTCCTGTAAGTGGCTAGGCTGGAATGCCGCTAAACTTAACAGAGACGAGATGGTCCCATCGCTCGTTTCGAGTTTGGGAGGGGAGCCTCTAACATTTGGGTCCCCAGTGACTCGTGCAGCATCAGAAGCCGCTGCTGACAGAACCATGGGGTGGATTCGCAGTGCGTGTGAGGCTTCAATGCCCAAACGGAGACCCTTTCGTAGGAGGCAACATGCGTACTGGTGGAACGATGAAATCGCCGAACTGCGACGCATCGCTTTGGCGTGCAGGCGCAGGGCACAGCGAGCCAGAAATAGGCCGGGAGTGGCAGAGCTATCTGCTGCTCACATTGCGGCAAAGAAGGAGCTGACCAAGGCCATCACAAGGAGTAAACATGCCAAATGGCAGGCTTTTTGTGAGAAGGTCAATTCAGACCCGTGGGGAGATGGCTACAAATTGGCCACTCGCAGACTTGGCTGTATGCGATCTAGCACTCTCATGGACGCGATATCCATGGAGCATATCGTTGGTTCGCTGTTCCCGGTGCATCCGCCAAGGATTGATGGGCCCATATTCGTTAACCAGGCGGATGTTCCTCTTATTACGGACGAGGAGTTGAACAGTGCGGTGTCCAGGATGAAGAACCGGAAGACCCCAGGGCCTGACGGAGTGCCGGTCGAGGCACTTAAAGTCGTGGCGGAGAGTCAACCGCGTCTATTATTGGATTTGTATAATTCATGTTTAGTCGCGGGGGTCTTCCCGTCGCGGTGGCATACCGCCCGCTGTGCATGCTGGACACTGCTGGGAAGCTTCTCGAAGGGATACTAAAGCCGCGATTGCTGTCAGCTGTGAGATCAGCCGGTGATCTTTCTTGCAAGCAGCACGGCTTCCGGAAGGGTCATTCAACAATCGATGCCATCTCAGAGGTTGTTGGGGCTGTAGCAAGAGCGGAAGAGGCATGTTACCGGGCCAGACCGGTCGTTTTGCTGGTAACGATTGACGTGCAAAACGCCTTCAACTCCGCGAGGTGGACGGACATCCTTCGGGCCCTTGAAGGGAGGTTCCGTATTCCTGGCTACTTGCTGGCCATGATGCGGAACTACCTCAGGGACCGATGTTTGCTCTATGACACTGAGGACGGAGTCAGAAGGGGGCCCGTCCCCTCAGGTGCGGCACAGGTGTCAATCTTAGGACCTGACCTCTGGAACATCATGCACGATGATCTGCTGCGCCTGGAAATGCCTGCGGATGTGTTCCTGGTAGGTTCCTGGTACGTCGCAGCTGTAATCACTTCTAGATCTGCCGATTTCGCTCAACTTAGACTTAACCAAGTTATGAGAAGGGTCGATCGGTGGATGACTGAGCACGGCCTCCAGCTGGCAGTCTCAAAGACAGAGATTGTCATGCTGACGAAGCGGAGGATACCAACTGTCATACCCATGACGGTTGGCTCCGTCGGGGTCCAGACCAGCAAGTCGGTTAGGTATCTGGGAGTGACACTGGACACCAAGCTGACGTTTTGGGATCATATCCGCAGGGCATGTGACAGGGCTCTGGTAGACGTCACTTCGCTGAGTAGGCTAATGGCCAACGTTGGCGGACTCAGTGAGACGAGACGGAGACTGCTGATGGTGACCATATTGCTATATGGCGCCGAAATTTGGGGAGATGCGCTTCGAACTAGGAAGTTCCGGAAGCGCATTGCCAGTGTCCAGCGCAGGGGTGCCCTGCGAATCGCGTGTAGCTACCGCACGGTCTCAGAAGAGGCTGTGATGGTTGTATCGGGAGTAATCCCGATCGATCTGCTAGCGCGAGAACGCAAGGAAGGGTACCTCTTTCGCTCAGAGCTGGGCAGAACTGAGGCTTTGACGCACGCGCGTACACTGACCCTCCAACTTTGGCAAAAACGCTGGAGTGAAAGTGATAAAGGACGCTGGACGGCTAAGCTAATTGGTCTTATTGAGCCTTGGCTTAGCCGGAGCCACGGAGAGGTAACCTTTTACCTTTGTCAATTTTTGACATGGCACGGTTACTTCAGGAAACACCTGAACAGAATGGGTAAGGTGGTCACACCGTACTGCCGGTACTGTGTGACTGAGCTCGATGATGCTCAACACACATTCTTTATGTGCAGTCGCTTCGTAAGTTTGAGGCGCACCATTGAGTCCACGACCGGCCTGGTAGCGCCTGAGCCGATCGTGGATGCAATGCTGCGAAACGAGGAGAACTGGTGCGCAGTCTCAACGTACGTTGAGAAAGTGCTGCGTATAAAGCGGGAGGAGGGTTGCCTTACCGACCCATAAGCTGTGGTAGTTCTTGAAGTCCGTGGTTACCAATGGGTGAGTCAGCACGACCGGGTCGAAGCAGTGCTTAGGCGGGTCCCGACTCGGAACTTCGTGGGCTTGTAGATGGTGCTTTTTTTTAGTGAGTCAAACCTCACATACCCCGTGGTGGTAGGTTACCCGGGGATCTGGTATACAGATTTTTTTTTTGCCATCTACACTAGGGGAAAAAAAAGTGTAGGGTTTAGAAACTATGGTTTTATTTATGAAATTCAACGTTGTGTTTATCTCAATCTCACGAGCTTCGACCTGGTACAAATGCTTGCTATTATGTGCTAGTGCAAATGATAAGAAAATACTGCAGAGCACGCGGACTGGCGCAATAAGCGCGCAAAATATTGCATTTTATGCAAGGTCGCTGAACTTTAAAAGGAGTTTACGAGGTTAGCCGGAGGCAAATTAAGTTTTAATAGTTACTTTGGACTTAAATGAATACAACTAGACATATATCGTAACAACGTTTTGTGACGCTCTAAACGTAAAAGGGACTAGAAGTTTTAAACACCAAATTCCTATACTATATGCAGTATGCACACGATGAAAGGGAAGGAGGCTTAGTCATCAATGTTTTTCATAGCTTAATAACGCTGTATTACTCAAAGGTATTTTGATCTTCATATTCTTAATTTTAAAAAGAGGTTAATAGGCAGATGAAATTTTTTGCTGTTTTCAGCACCTGTGCTCTTACCCTTAATCTTATGAAACCCAATTACCACCACAAATGATGGGGACTATATAGGACAATATTACCCTCCAGTTTGAACTTCATACTTAAAATTCCATAATTTGAATAAAGTTCACCTTTTTCGCGAAGTAGAATCATCGCCCTAGAATCTTACAATACGCTCCTCAATCGGGAACGTATATGTAGGTGCCTAACGCTACACTATGGGGACAAGTGGGATATTAGCACCCTCGAATACCAAATGTCGTGCCTCGTTCAAGGCAATAACACAGTGCAGCATTTCTATCAGCAAGTATACCATCACCTGTCCCTTATACTGAACAAAATCACTTGCATGAACCTTAGTCGCGATGCTACCGATATCTTGGTTAAATTATACAGGGATAAAGCACTAGACCACTTCATACGCGGCCTAAGGGACAATCTCCCTAGACTGCTAAGCATGAAGGAGCCAGCCGATCTGCCAAAGGCGCTGCATTTGTGTTTAAAACTCGAAAATGTTAACTTCAGGACACAATACGCCCTTAACAATAATACCAGTCGTCGCACATCTAACCCGCTTGCACCCCCAGTACCTCCTAGATTCAAGCCTGTTCCTTCACTTAGAAATATGTTTTATTCCGATCTGATGTACCACAATCAGCAGCCTCAGAAGTTTGCATACCCACAGCACAACCAAGCAAGACCCAGTTTCCCTGCTTAACCTCAATTCCCAGCATTTAACCAACAAAGGAACATGTTCCAACAACCATTCGTTCGGCTGCCACCCAAACCGCAGCCTAAACCTGAACCTACGGATGTAGATAGGTCCATCAACTCGGCAGTAATTAATTACCAAAACAGACCGACACCGAAATCTACCCCTAAGAGAGCAACCCCCTTCCAGGCACAGACTTCTTATAAACAACAAACGAATTTTCACATCCAATCTTCAGATGCCCCACCAGAACTCGATGATTACAACGAACTAATGAATATAGAGAACGGTAATAACGAGCAAAGTCTAACGGATTACCTAGACACTGGAGAAACAGGAAACTATGCAGACTTCTTCGACTCACAACTAGAGGAATATGCAACCGATGGCAACGCGGCAGCCACAGAACTTCAAGATATACATTTTTTAGGATGAGCAGCTCTTCGCTATCTTATTTTGAGGTTCCTGCGAAGAGCGGAAAATTCTAAGGTTTCTTATAGATACAGGCTCAAAGAAAGACTATCTACAGCCTCATCTAGTCAGAAATCACATTCCTAACGAAACTCCTTTCAAGATAAGCTCTGTTGGTGGTGATATAAAAATTACCCACCACGCAATCATAACGCCATTTGGTTCTTCAAAACCGAATTTAAAATTTTTCCTTTTACCAAGCCTTAAATCTTTCCACGCACTTTTGGGTAACGATAGCCTTAAAGAATTGAACGCCGTAATCCACACGGCCAAAAACTATTTCACCATACAAGATAGACTGAGAATCCCAATAAAACAACAAACCTCTCAAGCAGTAAACAACATTGGCATAAGAACCAGCCACCTGTCTGAAGAGCAAATAGCTAGGCTTTTCAGTATTCTCGAGAAAAACCCAAATGTTTTCATTGATCCAGATGAAAGGTTAACGTTCACGACGAGTGTTAGAGGGGAGATCCGTACTAAGGACGATAATCCCGTCTACTCAAAATCCTACCCATACCCTATGGCACTTAAGAAAATAGTCGAACAAGAAATTGAGAAGTTGTTACGAGACGGCAGAATAAAACCCTCTAAGTCTCTATACAACGCTTCAATCTGGGTAGTACCGAAAAATGGACGCGTCAGCAGAAAAGCAATATTGTCTCGTAATCGACTACAGAAAGCTCAATAGTGTCCCCATACCGGATCGTTACCCGATCCCCGAAATAAACGAGATCTTGGCGAATTTGGGCAAACACCAATATTTCACGGTCGTTGACCTTAAAAGCGGCTTCCATCAAATTCCGCTCAAACCATCCGACACAGAGAAGACAGCATTGTCCATTAATAATGGTAAATACGAGTTCTCACGTCTCCTTTTCGGATTAACGAACGCCCCAGCCACATTCCAACGTGCGCTCGGTGATATCCTCAGAGAACACATAGGCATCAGATGTCTCGTTTATATCGACGATATCGTCATATATGGAAAAGACGAGAGGGAACATCTGGAAAACATCGAACGGGTATTTGATACCTTAGAAAGGACAAATCTAAAGGTGCAAGTTGATAAATGTGAATTCATGAAAACATTAGTAGAATTTCTTGGATTCGTTGTGTCAGAGGATGGGATAAAAACCAACCCCCAAAAGGTTCAAGCGATAGTTAATTGTGCTCCACCTAAGACCCTAAAATAACTCAGGTTATTTCTGGGACTCGCAGGTTACTATTGTCAATTTATACTTGACTACGCAAAAATCGCAAAACCACTAACTTCCATCTTAAGAAGAAGAATCGAGAAAACCCTAAGAATCGAGCAAAATGAAAATCCAGCTGAACGAGGAAGCACTCGAGGCCCTCAGCAAAATAAAGAACTCGCTAATATTCCAAGATGTGATGCTTTCTTTTCCGAATTTCGAAGAAGATATTGAGCTCACCACAGATGCCTCACAGCACGTACTCGTAGCAGTTTTTTCACAGAATGGGAGGCCAATTATGTTCCTTTCACGCACATTAACCAAGGTTGAGGAAGATTATGCGACAAATGAAAGAGAAATGTTGGCCATAATCTGAAATCTCTGAGAAACTTCCTTTACGGACCTCGGAAAATAAAAATTTACACAGACCACCAACCACTCACGTACGCGTTGAGCAGCAAAAATACCAGCACAAAATTGAAACGATGGAAGGCCATACTCGAAGAGTACAACCATGAACTTCAGTACAAACCGGGGAAAGCCAACGTAGTGGCTGATGCACTTTCGCGACCTCCACAGGAATCGTAACTGCATCTTCTGAAGGTAACTAATGTCAACAGTATGACCTCGAGCATTCACAGTGGAGACAGTTCTTCCCGAAACCTCATTCCATCCATTGAAACACCGATCAATGCCTTTCGGAATCAAATTTTTCTCAAGATCGGAGCAGAAACTGGATACCAGCTAGAGAAACCATTCCCTAACTACTGTAAACACGCTTTTTCCGAACCACAATACACACGGAAAAATCTTATAGGTATATTTCGAAAATATATAAACCCTGGTGTGATAAACGGTATCAAAACTGACAAAAGGACAATGGGAAAGATTCAAGAGCTTTATTGCGATCATTTCAACAGTTACCGAATCAGATTTGCGCAAACAGAAGTTCAAAACCTACAAAACGAATCGGAACAAGAAGATATAATTCTCAAAATTCATAAAAGAGCCCACAGAAACGCCAACGAGAATAAAATCCAAATTCTCGAAGGACCTTATTTCCCTAAAATGAGTGCCAACATCAAACAGATAGTCAAATAATGCTCAATTTGCAAAGAAAATAAGTACGAACGCCACCCAAATAATCCAATCCTTAAACCAACACCCATCCCAGAATTTCCAGGTGACATTCTCCACATAGATATATCATATATTCCACCGAGAGATAACTCATATTAACGGCAATAGATAAATTTTCAAAATTCGGGCAGGCTAGGGCAATTAGATCTAGGGCTATCGAGGACGTACGAAAAC
Source organism: Nemotelus nigrinus (assembly GCA_947369275.1). Lineage (NCBI taxonomy): Eukaryota > Metazoa > Arthropoda > Insecta > Diptera > Stratiomyidae > Nemotelus > Nemotelus nigrinus. The sequence continues at coordinate 89,186,981 of OX376375.1, read as the reverse complement.
CATTACGAGAGTTGTTATTTTTCTTTGGGGTACCCAAAAAGGTAGTCATAAATGGAGAGAAATCATTAAACTCGGCCTCCATCATGTTTATGAAGCAAGACCAACCTAATATTGCAATCTACAAAACCCCCTCCAACCGTAGTGAGGTTAATGGACCTGTTGAAAGATTTCAAAGTACTCTTACCGATGTTTGAAAACTGACGGTACACACAGAACGCTTGGTGAGTTCCTAGAAAGATCCGTGTACGAGTATAATCTTACCATTCACTCCGCCACGAAAAAAAACCAGTTGAGTTATTCTATGGTAGAATAGTTTCAACCAGCCCAGAGCAGCTGGAGAAATCACGTAGGGACAATATCGAAATTTTAAAGAAAAGGCAAGAAAAAGACTTACGATACCACAATAAAAATAGGGAACCCTTAAAGGACTATCAAGTAGGGGAAACTATATACGAAAAGATTAATAAGAGACGAGGGACAAAACTAACAGCTAAATATAAGAAAGATATCATTAGAGAAAAAAGGCCTACATTAGTGATAACTGAAACCGGAAGATCTATCCATAAAAAAATATATTCGCAAATAATCTTTTCAGGCTCTTCATAAGTCGTGCTAACACCGAAGTGAATATAGCAGACTTCACCAATTCTCAACTCATCCTCATGAAAACAGGGACCGCACAAATTCAGAAAGGTAATATAAAACTGATCCACATCTTTCAAGTAACGCAATATTACGATTTCGTACTAGACACATTGTCCTTAGTAAATCAGCATATCCCGAAGGAGAATCCTTTCTACCCTCTCCTCAAGCACGAGTTATTCCAGATCCAAAATTTGATCGATAACGTAATAACTGTCAAAGCAAAACGATCCCTAAACTTTTTAGGGACGCCATGGAAATTTGTAGCTGGTAGCCGTGACCACGATGACGTTGTTCTTTTAAAAAGTAAAGTTAATGAAATCACAGAAAATAACAACAATCAAGTGATTATCAACAAAGAATATAATGAACGAATTAATAATATAACGAATGTTACCAACGAAATTCTCAATATCATACAGAAGGACAAAATATTCGAAAATACGTTAGCTACAAGTACTCAATATTAAATCAAAATAGTCAAAGAAGAAATACTTAATATAATAGAATCTATTCAGTTGGCGAAGGCAAACATTGTAAATTTGAATGTACTTTCCAAGTCGGAAATAAACAAAATTGTAAACAACCTTGACAAAAATTATATAGCTTACATTTCAATAGGACAAATATTAGAACTTTCCACAGTAAAAATTGCTCAAAACTCCACCCACATTTTATACATTATTGATATATCCACTACAGAAGATTTAAACTATGAAAAATTTATTGTAAAACCAGTCAAACGAAATAACACAATTATTAAATTCGATTATGATCAGATTTTAAAACGAAACGAAATTTTATTTGGCATAATTGGAAATTGTAAATCCTTCAGCGAACTATCAGTATGTAAGAGAACTAGTATTAAGAACATAAGTCAAACAAAGCGCATTCCACGCTTACTTCAAGGAAAAACACCAACTTGCAACAAAACCAACGCACACCACATGCCGTTTGTCGAGGAGCTATCCACAGGAGCATTACTTGTAAACGACTTCACAGGCAACATATCCATCGACGGGGCAGTACAACACCTACAAGGCACCTACCTCATAAAATTTCATGACGCCACCATTATAATCAACAACAGGACCTACACATCTACCGAAGTGGCAACAACTCAAGTTCTTCCGCCAATATTCCATCCAAAACTAATGAAAATAGCTTCGAAGAAATCTTTTCATTAGAAATGATGAAAGATCTCTACATCAAGAACACGAAACAAATCGAAATTATTAACAAAGACCGAGAAATTAGACAATGTATCAACTACGGTTTATTTGCGTTTTTATTCATCGCCATAATCTTCGCAAAATGTGTCGCTAAATTCCGAAAACACACAGGAACGAAACCTGCCAAAAGCCCAACAACACCGCCGATCAAAATATGAACCTAACCTCCATCGCCAGAACAGGATTCACGTCCACCCTCTTGGAAACATCATCCACCGAAAACCCGTTATTTTTAATTGAACGAGGACGCTCAACTTAAGATGGGAAGAGATAACACCTGCCCCTGCGAAAAACAAACATCGTCGTTTCCAACAAGAAACATCTTCCCACACGCAAACTGCCGTCATCAAGTTTCCAGTAAAATGTAATGCTGACACAGTCTGGCCGCTTTCCGACAACGACAACGTGAGGAAAAGATCACGTTCCGCAAATCGTTGGAAATGCGCGCATCGAATTTTCATTTCAGGTTTAAGCAATTAATGTAATCAGTCTTAAGCGATCATCTGACCAATTAGGTCAAATAAAGGAAATTATTTTTTTAGTAAAAACCCGAGTCGTTTTTATTAACTTATACAAGTTGGTTTTTATTGTAAGAAACGGAAAGTTTTTAGGAGATTCTATGGTTTGAATGTTTTCACTTTCAGTACCTGCCGTTGTTACGGAGTTGCCAGCACGTTCATCAAAATAGTGCAAGTGTGCAACTTAGCAACAGTAATATATCCTGTAAGTTTTATAATAATCTAATAATCTAGTAAAAAGCTATCGCAATTCAAAAATTTTCAAATTTTCTCAATCTCATTTTAGGCGCCTAGTGCACACATAGGGTTACAAAATTTCAAAAAATTTATCATGTTCACAAGAAAAACACGTTCGGAATTCACGACATAAACTTAATTTTTGCAAAAGTAATTTTTTCACAGAATAATAGTTATTTTTAAAATGTCACTTAAAATGGCCACCGGCGCCAGAGGGTTAGAGAATATTATTTTCTTTGTGAGACCTGGCACTTTTCTGCCTACACATCAATGTACCCTGAAAATTTCAGTTCAATCGGATGGCGAGTTTCTGAGATGTTTTCACTGAAATTTTTATATTATATAAATACATATGTAGTATATACCAGTATATACACTACATCAAAAAGTTTAAGACCACTTAGGAGTCGAAGAAATAAACAAAGTTTTCATGGCAATTACAATTTGTATATTTCTAGATAAAATATAATTGATTACTGATTAGTTTTTATGTAATTGTCAGCTTACTGTTTTTCAAGTTTACAAGTCAAAATTTATAATAAACAAAAAGAATCGTTTTCTACTTTAAATTCTACATTCATCAAAATATCTCCCTTTGGCATTTTTACTGCATTTTTTACTGCTTACAGTATCTTGGGAAATATTGTTCCACCCTTCTTGAAGAAGCTCTCACAAGTGTTGCCTTGACGTCGGACAGCGTTCACGTACCCTTCTATCTAATTCCTCCCATAACAATTCAATTGGGTTACAATCAGGTGATTGTGGGAGCCAGGTCATATTCAAAAGTATTTAATCATTTTCCATTTCAGCTAAATATCCTTTGCATAATTTAGAACTGTGTTTGGGGTCATTGTCCTGTTGAAGGGTGAAATTTCGCCCAATTAACCGCAAACCTGATGGTATGGCCGCGTTCTGCAAGATTTCCTTGTAATGTTCTTTAGTTAAAGTGCCATCAATTTGAACTAATTCACCCACTTCAGCAAGCAAAAAGCACCCCCAAACCATAACAGAACCACCTCCATGCTTTACTGTTGGTACTGCACAGTTCGTGGCCATTCTTTCTCCAGCAGATTGCCTGACATAAACCCTTCGTTTGGAGCCAAAAACTTCAAACTTTGATTCATCTGTCCAAAGCACCTGCGACCAGTCTTCAATTGTTCACTGACTACGAGTTCGTGCCCACTCTAACGGCTTTTGTCTGTTACCTTTTCGAAGCAGAGGTTTTCTGGCTGCTACACGCCCCACGAGTCCAGCTTCCCTTAGACGATTTTTTTACAGTTGACAAGCTTATGGACTTTGAATGTCCCGTGTTGAACTCTGCTCGAATTTTCGGTGCAGTTAACTTTCGATCCCTTTTGCTCATAAGGACTGGAGTCTTATCCTCTGCTTCTATTGGCACTCTGGGTCGTCCGCTCCTTACAGCATCACAATAACTTTCACTGAACTTGAATTTAACAATAGCATTATGTACAGCAGTTTTTGAAATTTTTACTTTATTACTGATCTCTCTTTCTAAGTTTCCTTGTTTATGAAGCGCCATAATCATACTTCTAACTTCCGGCTTAATATTATTATATTTATTCACCAAAACAAGGTACAAAATCACATATTAAAAAAGGACATCAAATTAAAATAAAAAATGGAAAAGTAAAGTAGAGTAAAGGAAAAAATAAAAACAAACAAGTTAAATAAGTAAAAAACAAACAAATTAAAAAAAGAGTAACAAATAAATTAATAAATAGCAATCAATAAATAAACATTGACTTAAAAGCTATAGCTTAAGGTTAAGGGTACGGATGGCTTGAAGGATGATTTGGAAATCGTAGGGGAATATAAATTGCTTATTCTGTTGAATATTCTGCAGCATCTATTTACTGGCTCATTAGCTCCATATGTGGTCGAATGAGAATATTCTTTTAGGAAACGATTGGACCTGGTGTTCCTCACAGGGATATTTATCAAAATTTTATTATTCAGGAATTCTACATTAATAGCGCCTCTAATGACGTCGAATGTGAAGCAGGCCGATATCACCATTCTTCCGGAGGCTAGTGTCGATAGGTTTAAATGACCCAGTCGAAACTCATAAGGGGGTAGGCTATTAAAGTCATAAGGGTTGTATAGCTCTCGCAAGGCGAAAAGTAAAAATTGCTTTTGTATTGACTCGAGCCTGTCACTGTGGGTTTCAAAAGCAGGATTCCAGCTAATGCAAGCGTGTTCGAGAAAAGGACGTACGAGTGAAGTGTATAAAGATCTTGTGACCCACAGACTACGAAATTCTTTGGCTCGTCTTTTGATGAAGCCAAGTTGTTTGTTTGCACGAGAAAGTATTTTATCGTAGTGTAAAGTGAGGCGGAGTTTTTCATCTAAGATAACACCGAGGTCAACAATGTTATCAACTCGAGTTAGTACATTATTACCGAGGAAGTACGTATTGTGTGTGACCGTGCATTTTCTGGAAAACTAATAACCTGGCATTGATTAATGTTGAGAGAGAGCTTGTTTACATTGCACCAATGATCAAGGGAATCAAGTTTGGATTGGAGAAAGAGGGCATCCAATTTGCATTCAATGGTCAGATAAAGTTTGAGGTCGTCTGCATAGAGTAAATGAGGTATGCCTGCTAGGACGTCAGATAGGTCGGAAATAAATACATTGAAGAGAAGTGGACCAAGATGGCTACCTTGGGGTACACCAGAGGTAGCATTAACGTTTTTCGATAAAAATCCTTGAAATTTTACACATTGTGTTCGATCGCAAAGATAGGAAGTCAGCCAGCTGAGTAGAGACCCGGTAATACCGAATTTCTGTAGCTTAAGAATTAAGGTAGAATGGTCAACTCTGTCAAATGCCTTACTGAAGTCTGTGTAGACTGCGTCAATTCGGTAACCTTTTTCCATTTTGCATAGGACGTCTGAGATTAGGATTGTCAAATTCGTAGTAGTTGAGCGACCTTTTCTAAAGCCATGTTGTTGCTCGTTCAGACGGGAATCAACTAGCGGAGACAATTTGTCGTATACTATCTTTTCGAAAAGTTTTGGAATCGAAGACAAAATGGCAATGCCCCTATAATTTTCAATACAGCGTCGATCACCATTCTTGAATATGGGTGTGACATAAGAAAGCTTCCAACTGGATGGAAAAACTCCTGACGAAAGTGATCTATTAAAAAAATATGCAAAGGAGTTATAAGCTGCTCTACACAATTGTATAAAAAGATCGGAGGAAGAAGATCGGGCCCAGGAACTTTGTTGCAGTTGAGTTCCAAAATAGTTTTACGTATTTCATCGCGGGAGATTTCTAAATGGTTGACAAAAGCCGTTGGAGTTGAATCGGAGGGAGAAAGGTGTGAGTTTGTTAGGTCTGGTGCACTAAAAACTTTTTGGAAACTATCTGCGAATAGGTCACATATCTCTTTAGGGGAAGAAGACGTCGTGTTATTCAGAAACATTGACGATGGATAGCCAGTAGTTTTTCGCTTCACATTAACAAAATCGAAGAATTTTTTCGGGTCGCGGACTATATTTTCGCCGGTTGACCTAATGTAAGTATCATAAGCCTCACGAGACTTTGCTGAAAATTGCTGAGCGACTTGATTATACTCTTCCTGAATAGCAGAACTAACGTCAGTATTTTCTCTAATCCGCTTATATAGTTTGTTTCTACGATTTCGCAAATGCCTAAGGTCTCTATCAAGCCATGGCTCATACAATTTTTACTAATGTTCGAAGAACATTAGTATTAAAATCGATTCGGCCAAAAATTCATATTTCCATATATATATATATATATATATATATATATATATATATATATATATATATATATATATATATATATATATACGAGGGTAAATCAAATATAAACGAGACTTTATTTTTAGAAAATTTATTTTTATTTTAAATGCAAAAAAGTACATATCTTATTTTTCTACGTAATCTCCTGCCTTAGAAACACATTTTTCCCAGCGGATAGGCAGCTTCCCAATTCCTTGCACATAGAAAGATGCAGGTCGTGTCTGCAGCCAATTGCGCACGTAGGTTTCCACCTCAGCATCACTGTCGAATCTTTGGCCTCCCAATGCTTCTTTGAGAGGACCAAACACATGAAAGTCACAGGGTGACAGGTCTGGACTGTAAGGAGGGTGGTCCAGTGTCTCCCACCCCAGTTGCTCCAATTTTTCTCTGGTCAAGGCTGCTGTGTGGGGGCGAGCATTGTCATGGAGAAGAACCACTTTCCTCATCGGTAGGTCTCGTCTTTTGCGGCGATATGCAAGTCGGACCTCAGTCAAAATGTCGCAGTAGTAGGCCGCATTGATTGTCCTGCGCTCATGCAAAAAATCGAGGTGCAGCAAACCACGCTGGTCAAAAAAAACCGTAGCCAAAACCTTGCCAGCTGACAGTCGTGACTTGGCTTTCACTGGTTCTCGTTCTCCTTTTTGTCTCCACTCCATACTCGCTTGTTTGGACTCAGGGGTGTAGTGGTGCACCCAAGTTTCATCACAGGTGATGATGTGAGTCAGAAATGGGTCCCCTTCTTCCCGAAATCGTGCCAGAAGACGCTCACACACCTGAAGTCGATTCAATTTCTGTTCTGCTGTGAGAAGGCGAGGAACCCACCTGGCGCACACCTTACGGTACCCAAGCTCCTCTGTGAGTATGGAGTAAGTGCTCCCATAACTTATCCCGACCTCACTTGCAATTTCAGAAGTGGTAAGACGCCTGTCATCTTCAATAAGCCGTCCAACACAGCTGATGTTGTTCGCTGTAATGCTGGTGCGGGGTCTGCGATTATGGCTCTCATTTTCAACATGATCACGACCACCCACAAACTGTTTATGCCATGCAAACACTCTGGCTCGCGACAGTGTCTCTTCCCCAAACTGGGCAGTCAATCTCCTCAAGATTTCGGCCGGTTTTACGCCTTCTGCAGCGAGAAACTTGATTACAACACGTTGCGCAATCGACGAATGTACCTCTTGCTCCGACATCGTCACGGTTGGCACTAAGAGAGTTGAGGGGCCGGGCTAACGTGCTTCCTCCACTCCTGACAAACCTACCTATCGCCAAACGAAGCGGGAACGTTCTCCCACCACTATTGTGCCCGAACGGCCGAAAGTCTCGTTTATATTTGATTTACCCTCGTATATATATATATATATATATATATATATATATATATATATATATATATATATATATGTATATATATATATATATTTATATATATATATATATATATATAAATATATATATATATGTATATATATATATATATATATATATATATATATATATATATATATATCATCAAAAAAATTTCAGTGAGATAATCTCGGGAACGCGCCATCCGATTGAGCTGAAACTTTCAGGATACATTGATGTATATGCAGAATAGGTCCAGGTCTCTTTAAATGTCAGTTATTGTTAACCTTTTGGCGCCGGCGGCCATTTAAGTGATATTTTTAATATACCTATTATTTCGTGCACAAATAATTTTCGCAAAAATAAAGTTTACGAAATAAATTTCGAACGTGTTTTACATATGAATCGGATAATGCTTTGGAATTTTTTAAACCTATGTGTGCGCTGGGTGCCTAAAAAGAGGACGGGAAAATTTGAAAATTTTTAAATTGCGATAACTTTTGACAGAGCTATTCAATCATTACGAAATTTTCAGAACATATTGATATTATTTAGTTGTAGATTTGTATAACTTTTAATGAGCGTGCTGGCAACCCTGTAGCTAGGGCAGGCACTGAAAGTGAAAACCTCCAAATCATCGTCTCTTTTGAAAAAATGCCGTTTCTTCAAAAAAAAGCCACTCATATGTAAATCTTGTGCTTTGTTTACATAACCAAAAAAAAAAAAAGATATTGTATAACGGGCACGCCTGGTAACCCTTGCCCAATTTACCTATATTTTAAGCATCAAAAATTTATGTTCACCGAAACTCACGATCCGATGAGCAGAATTAATTGAAATTTGCAGAATGTATTGGTCTTAAATAGGACCAGGTCTGATAGAAGTGATTTTGAAATGCGGGCGATTCTGTGCCAGTGGTGCCATCTTGAAAAACCACTAAAAAAGATAACTGTTTTTAGCCCTATAAATTCTGATTGAACCGTTCGATTTTGACGAAACTCACATAATTGCTGGACCTTATTTTAAGAAATTTGGTCGAAAAATTTGGTTGGAGTTGCCAGCTATGATCATTTTGGTGTCTTCATTTTGAAAAAAAAAAACAATTTTTAAGTGAAAACATTCAAACCATCGAATATTCAAAAAAATGTCCGTTTCTTACAATAAAACCAATCTGTATATAAATCTTATGTTTTATCTACACGTTCAAAATAAAACTTTGGAAATTTCATGCCGGACAAGAACGGTAACCCTCTCCCAGTTAACCTATATTTTTAGCATCAGAAACTTCTGTTCACGGAAACTCACGAACCAATAATCAGATACAGCTAAAATTGACAGGATGCATTGGACTTAAGTAAGACCAGATTTGATAGAAGCGATTTTGAATTGTGGGCAAGTCTGTGCCAGTGGTGCCATCTTGAAAAATTACAAAGAAAAAAACTGCTTTTTGCCCTATGAAATGTGCATAAATTAAATGTGCATAACCAATTTTAAAATTTTTTAATAAGTTTTTTTTAAATAATTGAAATGTGCATAACCAATTTCCATTTTGGTTGGGGATGTGGGAAACCTGCTGTAAATCATTACCATAAAAGGCACTCGCAAGATTGAAATCGTTGGTGTCTACCAGGTTTACGGGGAGAAGGTAAGAGTCATTTTCATCCGGAACAAAGCAAAGATTCGGACGATTGAAATCACCCAAAACTATTATTTTATCTTTTTCGCTAAGTGATGTCGCTAATGAAGATATTGTGTCACAAAAATTGCTGTAGATGGATTCTTCAGATCTAGGGGGGATGTAGACAACAGCGATGTAAATTGAGTTGTTATTAGAGGAGATTCGAACAATTATTATTATTATTTTATTATTTATTTCAACCAAACAAGGCGTACAAAACACTTACCATTAATATCTAACAATTTATATAAATTTGTATAATTAACAACAATGGAAGAAGTTTAAAAATATATAACCATCTTTAGTAGGGAATTGGATAGGGCATTCATGACGTGAGCACCTTAGTCAGAGCAGTTTTAAACCTAGTTCTGGAAATGGTAGGGGAATAGTATTTTGCGAAGCTATTGAATATTTTGCAACATCTATTGATTGGCTCATTGTTGGCGTAAACTGTGTGGTGTCGGTATTCATTCAGTAAACGTGTGTGCCTCGTCTGCCTTACTGATTCGTTGAAGGTGATCTTATTGGACAGGGACACAACATTGATCAAGCCCCTAATAACGTCAAAAGTAAAGCAGGAGCATATGACTATCCTCCGCGAAGATAGACTTGATAGATTTAAGAGACTTAGCCTGTATCTATATGAAGGTAGATTTTCAAATTCGTAAGGATTATACAGATCTCTCAACGCAAATAGCAAGAACTGCTTCTGCACCGATTCGAGCCTATCGCTATGGACATCAAAGGTAGGGTGCCAGACAATACATGCATATTCGAGCAATGGCCGAACTAGAGCTATGTATAAGGACTTCGTGACCCATAGGTTTTTGAGTTCCTTCGCACGTCTTTTGATAAATCCAAGCTGCTTATTAGCCTTGCTTAAGACTTTGTCATAGTGTAAATTAAAACGCAGCTTTTTATCCAAAGTAACTCCGAGGTCGATGACATTGTCAACATTATTGATTGTAACATTATTGAGGCGGTAATCAAAATTTATATTACTGGTTTTGCGGGAAAAACTAATGACTTGACATTTACTGACATTAATGTCGAGATTATTTTGTTTGCACCACTGCTCAAGAGAAAGCAGTTTCGATTGAAGGAAAACTGAGTCAGATTTCGATTTAATTGTGTGGTACATTTTCAGATCATCTGCATAAAAAAGGTGAGGGATGTCTGATAAAACTTCAGAAAGATCCGAAACGAAAATATTGAATAAATGAGGCCCCAAGTGACTACCTTGTGGAACACCTGATAAAACTTCGATTTTTTTGGATAGGATACCCTGAAACTTAACGTACTGCGTCCTATTTCGAAGATAAGAGTCTAACCAGTTTAATAAAAGACCCGAGATGCCAAATTTCTGTAGTTTGATTCGAAGAATATCATGATCAACCCGATCAAAGGCCTTGCTGAAGTCCGTGTAGATGGTATCAATTTGATGCCCTTTTTCCATGCCACAGAGAACATCTGAGACGAGAATCACGAGGTTGGTACAAGTTGACCTGCCTTTTCTAAAACCATGTTGTTGTTCATTTAGAAGAGGTTCTATTAAAGTAGTGAGCTTATCATAGAAAATTTTTTCAAATAGTTTAGGCAATGCTGAAAGTATTGCAATACCTCTGTAATTATCAATTGACCGCCTATCACCACTTTTAAAAATCGGGGTCAGATGGGATGATTTCCATTTGGGGTGGTATCAACGAGCTCACTTGAAAATGTGTTGCTAACAGCAAGTAAGACACCACCTCCTCGCGACTGACCCGTAGAACAATAATCACGGTCGTTTCTGTAAATGGTCCAAGTACTATCAAGAATCTCCTCATTTTTATGAGAGGCATTAAGCCAAGTTTCCGTGATGGCGAGTAAATTAAAATGGCATGATTTGGCGTCAAGGTATAACTTACTTAGCTTGCCTCTCATACCACCACAGTTGTGGTAAAAAAGTTTGAGGCTTGTCTGAGTTTGGTTAGGAAAAATGCCTAACAGGGTTGACTGATCTTCGAAAAGATTCAGATGTCATATTGCTACCTATACCTATGTTTGCGGCAGCCTGATTGGAAACATTGGAGCAGATTTTATTAGCTACGCTAGCATACCTGCTTGAGTGAGAAGATGACGCGTCAAATGCTGGGGGTATAGATGCATAATTATTATTACGAGTAGATGCATTACGAGTAAAAGCATCAGTTAACAAAGAATTATCTGTTGTCACTAGAGACTGAGACTGAGAAGGTGATGAGAAAGTCTTATGGGCGGAAGGAAGTTGGGCAAAGGAGTGGCTAGGGATACAATTTTTTTTACAATTTTTTGTTTCTTATTCCTAGTTTTGCCGGTAATGTTTCTCCAAGGGCTGAATGTCATTCCCTTCCAGTTGATGTCGCCTTTGTTTCCACTCCAGCACGTAAAAAGCCACGCATATTTTGATGGAACAAAAACTTTACACCGTCTGGAGGATTTATGTTTGGACTGGGATAATAATTTCACTTCGTAATCTTTTATGTGAAAATCAGCTTCGAGAATCGATCCCAACCATTTGTCGTCAGCAGAAAAAGGAATCCCTTTCACGAAGAATGCACTTTTGGATGATGAAGTTGTTAATTTTGTGGACGTGTGTTTATTGGGAAGAATTTCGTTGGTTTTACTGTGCGCTTTTTCCATTTTGAACAGAAATTTTGCCAAAACTTTGCTAAAAAGTACCAATAACTAAATATCAGAAGTGCACGGAATAAAATTTGCTGAAAATAACAATCCGTTTTATTTGTCAGCACAAAAACTCACAAATGAAATATTTTGAGGAAAAGTTACCTACTTATATGAATTTCACAATATTTCAAATCCATATTCCCAGAAATTTCAAAGGTTTATTTTAATAGCTTTAAAAAATTGTAGGCACCCAAAGTCTTTAAAGTGGGAAAAACCCAACGTGCTTTATTACCCTGACTGAGAATTTGGAAATCCCATGTACATGAAATAAACTTTAATCACAAAATAGTTACAATCATGAAAATTCAATAAAATTAAAGCTTCAAATATAAATTCATTAGTCTCACAAATAAAACATTACATTTAATCTCACAAATACATTTCCATGTGATTTCATATCCAATACTCTCAAAGCGATATATAATTCAATATAGTCCAAACGAACATGTTAAACAACGATTTTCAACATCCTCCCGCCGCCAAATTAGGATTAGGATTAGTGGAAATAAGTGCTGAACTGGACGTCTTATTGTGCTGCCGTTAGATAGGGCTACTTCACAAGCTCGAACTTTGCCGTCTTTTCCTGGGAATGTCTGCTGAATATGTGCTAGCTTCCAAAACATTCGATTTTGCGATGGATCGTGTACTATAACAATATCATCTACGCGTGAATCTTGAGAAAACTTATTCTGGCTGTGATGTGCTGACCTGAGAGATTGTAGATACTCAGTTTTGAAACGTTTGAAAAATGACTTTGCGTAACGAAACCGAGCTTGCCACTTTGAGCGCATATCTTGCCCAACATTGGCCAAATCCATCGAAAGAGTCGAAGGAAAATGCCCAAGCAACAAATGAGATGGCTTTAACGGCAGTAGATCACTTGGGTCATCTCCTATGCACGTAAGTGGTCGAGCATTTACAATAAACTCGGCCTCCATTAAAAAGGTTTGCAATTGATCGAATGTCAATGTCGATCGTCCAATTGTTATCTTCAGCACGTCTTTAACATTTTTCACGAGTCGTTCCCAGAAGCCACCCCACCAAGCAGCGCGCTCCACTATGAATTTCCAGGAGACTCTGATGCCACTGATATAATCTTAAATTCCTTGCGACTGGATGATTATATGCAATTGCTGAAGCGCTTGTGCAGCGCGTTTGAATGTTTTCGCATTATCTGACATTATTAGTTCTGGAACTCCGCGTCGTGCGAAAAAGCGCCGAAATGCTGATAAACAATATTCCGGTGTCAAATTCGACACTAATTCCAAATGAACCGCTCGAATAACTGCACAGGTGCATAACATAATATAGACTTTGCTGGTTGCGTTTTCGTTTGAGGAATTGCGTATATATAGTGGTCCAGCAAAATCAACACCTACCGTTTCAAATGGCCTAGACGCGTGTAATCATTCTCTCGGTAGTGGAGCAATAGGCTGTGCCACACATTTTCCTTTCAGGCGTTTGCATACATTGCAGTTTCGAAGGATACGTTTAACAATCTGGCTAGATTTAACTATCCAAAATCGTTTGCCTAGACAAACCAGTACCGCACTAACTACCCCATGTAAAACCCTTTCATGCGCATTTCTAATTAACAGCAGACTGAAGTAAGAATCTTTTGGCAATATTATGGGAAAACATTCATCGTCACTAAAATCAGATTGGTACAAACGGCTTTCGACGCGAAGTACTCCATTTTCATCCATAAAAGGATTCAGTGATAATATTGGTGAGTCTTTAGGACAAATTGTTTTATTAGAGAGAGTAGTCACCTCCTCAGTATATTCATCCGATTGTACAGCTTTTATCCAATATAATTCTGCCTCCTTGAGTTCTTTGGCTGTCAAATGTTTTTGGATGGGTTTATTTCCTCGAAAAATTGTTTCTCTCTTGCAAATACGAGCATCGCTGTAGGTCCAGAGACATTGAGATAAATCTGGCTCGACAGAGGCTTCTTGAACTGGCCAATGCAGTTGTGATTTATGTAGCCAACTTGCCCCACATATTCAGCTAGTGGCCTTCAGTAGTGTACTTGGCACGATGCCTCGAGTAAGAAAATCTGCAGGGTTTTCTGATCCGGGGCAATGCAACCAGTTCCATGTGCAAGTTAACTTTTGGATTTCCTGAACGCGGTTGTTGACGTAAACGTCACGTCTATGACTTCGGCTCCGAATGCAATATAGCGAAATTTTAGAATCCGTCCAGAGAAACTCCGAATCAAAATGAATTATTAAATTCGACTTTATATAAGAGAATAATCTCGCTGCAACCAGAGATGCAGTGAGCTCCATTTTGGGGAGGTTGAGTTGTGTTGAAATGTCGCCTTTTATAGGTGCTATTCTGTTTCTTGAACACAAATATGATACGTTGATTGATTCATCTTGGTTTTTACTCCTTACATATGCAACTGCCCCAAATGCTTGAGGGCTGGCATCCGCAAATATATAAAGCTGTTGCTCAACTCGTGATGACGAAACAAAAACGCATCGTGCTATAGTTAAACCTCGCAAAAGTGGTTTGTCTTGTGTATATTTATTCCATTCAGTCATAAGTTGACAAGGTAAAGGTTCGTTCCAATGTTATTTCTGCCGCCAAGTCTCTTGAAATAGTAATTTCAACTTAACTGTATATGGACCTATCATACCCAAAGGGTCATATATTGATGCAAGGGTTTGTAAAAGTATTCTTTTGGTTGCTCCAGATAATAACTGGTTGCACACCCCATCCAAGTTAACGGCTATTTCATCAGAGTTCAAATGCCAGATAGCTCCCAGTACTTTCTGTTTGTTTTTGATATCTGAACTATTGTTTTTGAATATTTTCTGTAACCGCTGGTCGTTAGCTTTCCATTTACGGACATTCATACAAGCATTTTTCATAGTGCTACAAGTTTCGTTATAAAGTCGAACGGCGTCTTCAATATCATCTAAACTAACCACCAAATCGTACATGTAAAAACTCCGCTTGACTAAGTTGCACGTTTCTGGAAACTTGTCGGATTCTAATTGTAAATGCTTTTGAAGAGTGGGACAAAGTAAAAAAGGGTTGCAGGCAACACCAAATGTAACTCGGTTCATGCGGTACGCCCTAATTTCGGGAAGCTTCTTCTCTCCTTTTCATTGAACCAAAAAAAACGGTGTACATCTCGATCTTTAGGTGCTAGGCTGATCTGAAGGAAAGCTTTCTCGATATCAGCAGTTATCGCAATTTTTCCTAGTCGAAAATTAAGCAATATGCCCAAAACTTCGGGCAACAAATTAGGCCCTGCAAATAAAGCTTCATTCAATGAAATGTGGTTACTTGATTTGGCTGAAGCATCGAACACTATACGAATTTTGGTTGTTTCTTTATCCATACGATACACTGGGCGATGCGGCATATAGTAGATTTTTTGGTGAGTCTCAAAATTTTCGTCACATTTTTCGGCGATTCCGGCTTTCATAAGCTCCCACATGACTTCATCGTACTCTATTAATTTGCTTGGATCTCTAGAGAGTCTCTGCATTAGCTTTTCTACTCTCACGAGAGCACCTCTTTTATTACTATCCAAAACACAATCATCGTTTTTCCAAAGTAAAGATGCTTCGTATTGCGTTCCGTTCTTGCAAATATATTTATCAATGTCAAATAAGTTATTTACGTTATCAACCGGTGAAGTGACTATGCTTTCCAAATTCCAAAAGTTTTCCAGTTGGGTTTCAATATTAGGAAAATCGTGCTTGGATGGATTCACCGCAAGGTTTACTGTGGTTGCAATCGATTCAACCTCACCTTGAATGGTCCATCCGAAAATAGTGTCGATTGCCACTAAGCTGTCACCTAAGCCTTTAAACGTGTCACCTACTTCGGCCCAATATACATCCAATCCTAATAACATTCCGATGCTGCACTCAGATATTTCAAAGCGATAATCATCTGCTAGGGCAAGATTTGAAACTAGCTCAGAATTTATGATCGGCGCAGGTAAAACATGAGGACAAATCTCCGGAACTACAATGGCTAGCACCACAATACACCTTTTGTCACGAACATTCGTCAAATTCACTCTTACTCGCTTGAACTGTTGAGAAGAAGGTGCCCTTACACACGCAAAAGGAATAATTTTCAAATCGATGGTGTCGTGAGTTTCGAGATTCAGTTTATTTGCGGCACTATCCTTTATATGCGTCCTCTGAGACCCACCATCCAATACAATGCGTAATAAGACTGAGTTTTGATTCTGGCTTAAAGACAATGTTGCAATAACGCGGGCGGTTTGGAGTAGGATAGAACCAGCTTTGCAATCTCTGCTTTGACATAAGCTGGCTTGTTTTTCGCTGCGAGATAGTTAGGATCGCACATAGCTGTGGCATGATTGCCCGCACATGAACTACACTTAATGCGCTTATTAACACACTGTTTCGCGTTATGCCTTCGTTTTTTCCATTTGAAACAACGTCCTTCCCTTTTAAGCATAGCCTTCTTTTCGATTAATGGGATAGTTTTATTGCACAACTCTGTTGTGTGTGTGGTGTTTTCACAAAAATAACAATGGCATAGTGTACTAGCAAGTGTAAAGAACCCAGCGGCAGTCTTGAAACTTGTATGTGTTTTCGAACGTGTTTTTATTTCAGACGACTGCTCTGAGCGCTCCAATGAGGTGATTTCTCTTCTAAGAAAGTTCAGAAGTTCTCGAAGGTGATCATTACTCACACAACCGAGTGAATTATCACTATCGAGAGAAATAGAAGACACAGACACATTCTCTTCATGATCTTTCGTATCATTGCACTTAAGTTCAGCATTCTTTTGTTGCTGTCGATGGAATTCCACTACTAACTCGCGGGGCAAGCTTTCCACTTTAAGTGCTTTCTGCATAATAGAGTATTGTGTTGAAGGCACACCGAGAACCGAAAGAGATCTTGTTTGCGTAGTGACATTGTTGTATAACTTACGTAGGCTCACGACATCGGAAAGGGATATGATTTGAGGCATTTGCATCAGCTTTCGAATTGAATAATGCACAAGTTTACCAGTATCACCGTATTGCTCTATTAGAAGAGAAATTGCAACATCATAGTTTCCATTTGCAGGTGTGAAAAGGGCAATAGATTCGGCGGCCCTTCCAGTTATATGATTCTGGAAGTAATTCAATTTATCAGCACCGCTTAGATCTTGCCTTTCATGAACAGCGGTCTTGAAACTTTCCCAAAACGGTATCCAATCTTTGAAATCACCGTTAAACGTTTTCAGTGCCAATTTTGGTAATTTTGCGGTACTGCTAATTTCAACGTTTCCTCCACGTGGTGCATGTGAAGGATAAATTCGTTCCTGTTTATCTTGCAATCTTTGCAAGCGGTGTTTGAGTCGTGCCAAGATGCCAGCTGCCTTGTCTTCATACTCGAGCATCGTTTCCAATTCCTTTGACGCACTTTCTGGTTTAATTGCGCCTCCTGTTGCTAAATTTATTTTTTTCAAACTATGTTGAGCAGCCGTAAGACGTTCGATAAAAGTAACCAGCTCCTCTTCGATTTCGTCCAGTCTTCCCTTATTTTCGTCATTTAATTTTGAGTTCGAACTCGATAGAAATTCTGTAAGAGTTTCGTTGAAAGATAATGAGAGGGTTGAAAGCTATTTCGAATTTCGTAGTTTATTGACATTTCTTTATCGAGCGATGTTGTGAAAAAAATTTCCAAATGGGAATGATTCTGCAATGACAGTTTAAAGTAAATATTTAGGTTTCGAAAATTTCAAAAGTTTTGAGAAAGGTTACCACGAAATTCTATTCACTCCTATAACTTCCAGCGCAGCCATTCAATCGAAACGAAATTCACAGGGTGGATTTAACTCAACGTGAAGCAGCTATGGTGCTATTGCATGATTGCCAGCACCAGACAATTTTTTAAATAGTGCACCAACAGATGCTATCGTTTTCTATTCATAAGCAAAGCATTTACAATAAAGTAAGCAGCCGATATTTAAATTTTCCGAGTTTTGGAAATTTTTCGCATGGCAACCCCAGACATAGTTTAATCACTGAAACTTTCGATGAAATCCTTGAATGAAAACGAAATTCAAAGGACAGGTTGATTAAACACCAGCATGTTATGGTAGACTTAAGGCTGCTGAGTTGGACAAATGTTGCCAGCACTGAACATTTTCATCATTTGTGTTATAGTGAGAAACTGATATTTGTTCCTTTGAGTAAGAAATGGTTGATATGATAATACAAGGAAGTGTATTACTTTTTCACACATTTTAAAGTCCCTCAAAAATAATTTCATCCAAAATTAGTTTTCTAGCGGTTGTGATGCGCTCGATTTTTTTTTCTATTTTCCTAACTTTTTCATTGTGCAATATCACTGACGGTTTACATTGACTACTCAGCAATCCTTCAGTTCCTGGATCAGCACTGAACTTGGAAAGAAAAAAGGACTGCATATAATACACATAACCAGCAAAATAATTTTTGTTTAATTTTACAACTGGTAATCTATTCTGAATTTTATGCAATCAAACTGCGAAGTTCATCTCTTTATTTTAGAGACAATTTGCAAATTCTGTTATTTTAATGTCCATTTTTGAGCAAAATAGCAAGACCAATAAGGAAATTGAATAAGTTCATCAATTATAAAATGTTAATCCATGCTATTTACAGAACAAAACACATTCACTAATTAATTACACTTTCATTATTTCAAATATCAAACAAAAATATCATATAAATCTTAAAGCTGAACTTTACTGGAATTAAGTGGGCTTTGATGAACTGAAGTGGATGTTGAAGTAAATAGAAACCAATTGGCTTGACCATAATGTACATTTTGGTCAGTTTCGTTAAGTTTCGTCCAATTCAGGCCACTTAAGTGAACTACGAACTTAAGTCGAATTTGACATCGCTTATAAAAATCGTTTACGGTTCGAACCGCCGAAAAATTCAAACTTGTAGATAGCTATTGGGCTCACGTGACCAAGCATTTACTTAATAAATGTATGAATATCAGATTACGAAATTTGACTTTGTTATGACTTTAACATTCATTCGGGCAAGTCCAATATGAGCAAATTAACTAAACGACAGCAATTGAGTGAATTTATTGTTCATTTCCAGCGTTCACCTAAGTCAATTTGAGTTTATTATAGTACCCTTTTACTATGTAGTACACTTACAATCTTACCAAATTCAAATCTAAACGTTCACTTATTATTATCATGCAATATATTTACTAAAAATTTCAAACTATTAGTGACAACATGATTTCACAAATTAAAAACACCGGCACCCAAAATTCTAAGCAAAATAAAACACACGAGAATGACATTCAAGCATTTCACTACAGCAGCCCCTGCATCTCGTAAGCATGAGTTACAATCAATGCAACCAACATTTGCTGCCAAGTTTTGTTGGTGGAACGAGTTACAATCTTTTTTTTTTTTTCGTTAGGTTGATCCTATCTTCCAAGGATCGAGGTTGGCCTTAAACCATAAGTATTGGCCATCGGATTCGCTATCACCCTTAATGTGGGTTTGACCATATATCAACAAATTTTAATTTGGCACTGTTTCATCCTTGAACGAGTTACAATCAATGCAACACAACATTTACTGTCATCTGTCACTGGCTATATTAAAGAAAATTGCTGTTCGATAATTTGGATCCTTTAAAGTCTCGGAAAGAGATATCAGTGAATATTTTATTCTCTAAAAGCTGCGGAGTATAATGCAAAGCAAAAATGAGACAAAAAAATACAAATTCTGATTGTCATTTACATATGACAGCTCCGATTTCCCGAACGCTCATAGGAACAGGTGGAATTGGATATTTTCAAAAATGTTGTTGCCATGCCAAGTTTGAGATATGAGCAAACTCTGCTGCGCAACAAAGTTGTGTTGCATCATTGTATCTGCTCTCATACGTTCTCATGGGTTCAAACTCATTTTGTTGTGCAACAAATGTTGGTTGCATTGATTGTAACTCTAGCTTTAGTCCAAATTCGAACACAGCAAAGATTCTCAGTTCACAAAAAATATGTACAAGCAAAGTCAAATGATTGCAATGTACGCTGCTACGCGTAAGTGGAACGCAAAAGTAAATTCCACAGCAGTCAAAGCGACTGCGCTCTCAGTTTCTCTCTTGGAAGGAAATTTTCCCTATGAAGCAAATTCTTCATTGTTCCCAAAGACATTATATAAGTATATTTTTTCAATGACGTCACAGTCCAGTCTAGACGGAGTCAAATAAACGCTCGTAGGTGCAATTTTTAATTTGCTTCCATGCGTTCATTGATTCTCTAATTATTTGAATCCTGTTTTGCTGGTTTTTGGGAAAATTTATTTTAAAAGTGATTAATCCCGATTTATAAAAAAAAAATTGTAAAAATTTATGTCATAAAAATATAAGGCAAGCAAAGCATGCCTAACTTCCATGAGCGCCAGGCCACTGGTATATGCCTATAGACCTAGCAATCGTTTGATTATTTCATTTGTAACCTAATTTTTACGTGATTGTTCACAGATATCTGAGATCAATAATCGCATTAGCGATTGATGGACATGATTCACTTGTGATAAGAATGTTCTTGCATTAAATGTGACGCGACGGTTTTGCTTGTTTCATACTTTCGTATCTCATTCTAATACTAATAAACCGAAGGTCAAAAATTGGACCATTTCGCAGCTGCGATTTCTAACCCATTCTCTTTTACATCTGTGCATTGTACATATAATCGGAAATTAAGGTGTTGAAGATAAGGTGTTGCTTAATCTTCTATCAATTTCGAAATGTGTCGTAAGAATATAATTGATTATGAAGCAGATATAGTGACATGTAGTTGCACTATCATTGGTCTCAGATTCTATGGTACTGCAAGAGAAGCAAAATTTAATTTTACACATTACATAAACGTGCTGAAATAACCACTCAGAAAACTATGACCTAAATTTTAAGTTTTTTTTTTGTATTCATTTCCAGACCTGGTACTAGCACTCTCCAGCAAACCCCAATCAAAGTTAGGAGCAATAACTTCAGAAAACTGCCTGGAACTTGATGGATTTTTCGCTGATGCGGAGCAATGTGACAAATATTATGCTTGCATGTAAGTATTTTTTGCACTTTTACCACACTATGTGGTTTGAATTTATATTTTCATTGAAGTTTCAAAACTTATGAGAATATTTTTAAAGCTGCTGTCAGTGTCTCATATACATAAGGCCATCATAAGTAGTCGATTGTTACCCTTGCTTACCTATGCTCCGTATTTAAATTGGTTTTACGCAGTTCAACCCCTTGTATCGAAATTGTATTTTGGAAAACCCGTTTTCTCTTGAGCTTTTTCGCGCCGCTTCGCTGTTCTTTCATGTTCCGTTTCAATAGGCGCGTTTTTTTGCTCCTCTATCCAGCGGAGAGTAGAGTAGACGCATTGAAAACAACAACACTCCTACACCAGTGAATTCACTAGTACAGAAATTCTATGCCTCATTTGTAGTTCACGTGTTGAAGTGTAGAATGTGCTGATAGAAAAAAGAAAAGCTCATGAGAAGTTGTATTTTTTTCTGTGAGGTGGCTTTCGGGTTTTCACGGTTATGTTGAATGTTTTGGTAATTAGGAAATTAGAAAAAGCCCTCATAATGTGTAGAAAGTTAAAAGAATTAATTTTCTGTTAGTTTTTTTTCTATTTTCTATCGATTGTGGTAGTGTATGCTCGTTATTTTCTCCCTTTTTTTCAGCTGTTTTCTGCTACCACAGCGAATACCGCAACATATGTCAGTCTTAGCGAAAGCACTGCTGTTTTATACTAGATCGTTATTTTTGCGGCATAGTTGTACTCTGCTCTGTATCGGAGCAAAAAAACGCACCTAATGGTTCGGACAATATCTTAATCTCAAGACTTACTAAGCTCGGACGTCAAACTTTTTTTCTTGCTGGTCATCTAGTGAACTTAAGTGAACTTGTGCTTTGCAAAATAATCTGAAGATATGTAAAATTGTGGACACACTGTGAATGTATTATCAATAAACAAAAGCTTAAAAGCTGTTTTGATCACTTTGGTTATAAGTCATTTGGAGCGATGTGAAACTGTTGATATATAAACAATAAACAATAGTCAAGACACCTACCTACTTTTATAAGTGATCTGTTCCTAAGCTTCCTAAACTTTTGCTGCTTCCAAGCTTTTGTGATCACTTTGATCTGAAACATTACAAAAACACTATCACAATCGACTGTGACACTATCACAAAATACATCCAATCCATTGAAAAAAGAATACCAGTTGACAAGACGGATTTCATTGGCAATTTTCTGAAAGTCAGCTTTAAAGTCGCTATAACGCTGATTATAAGAATATTTATTCTTTGCATAGAATTCAAGGTCAACATCAACCAGGAGAGAAGAGTGTTGAAAATCAGGCTGCAATGTAAAAAGAGCAGGTGTAGCTTAAATGAGTATTGGGAGAGTGTGTGGCCTTAGCACAGCTCAGATCTCAACAAGCTTTTCTCCATCCAATGTGACGCGAGTTAACATGGAGTCGGTGCCGTGCTGGTGCAACGCACAGAAGACGGAGCTGAAGCCCCCATCGCCTACATGTCCCACAAGCTGAATCCCGCGCAGCGAAAGGTCATGAATTTGAAATCGTGACCGACCATGTTTCCCTAAAATGGCTCATGAACCAACCAGACCTCAATGGTTGATTAGCCCGGTTGGCCCTGAAACTTCAAGGGTTCAATTTCAAAATTGTAAACGAAGTGCCGGGCTCCTTGTCGCGCATGTTTACTGCCGAAGCGTTGACGCCGGCAGAGGGCGATGAGACTCCAAAGTTACTAGATTTAAACTCGCCACACTTTGAAAGTGCTTCCTACACGGAACTGGCTGAGAAGATCCAGGAAAAACAACATCTGTTGCCTGACCTAAAATTTATGGATGGGTTTGTATAAAAGCGGACCGAATATGCGACCGGAAACGGACTTCAAGACCAGTTGGCTTGGAGGCTGTGGGCACCGTCCGAATTGACGGCAGAGTTAGTGAAGCGGATGCATGATCCTCCAATGAGCGCGCATGGTGGCGTAGCCAAGACCGCCGGCCAGTTACGGCAGTGGTTCTTTTGGCTCAAAATGGCCGCTCAAGTAAAAAAATATGTTGGATGCTAAATTTAATACAATTAGAAACTATCCGGTACAATTAGAAACTATCCGGTACCTAAGTCCGAAGATTCGTTACATTCGCTAATTACTACCGCCGATTTATCCCAGACTTCACCAAAACCACAAAATGCCTGAACGATTTGTTAAAAAAGAATATGAAATTCTTATGGACGGAAAAATGTCAATCAACATTTGAAATACTGAAGAATAAACTGATGAATGCACCAACATTACAATACCCATATTTAAATAAACCATTTATTGTCACAATCGATGCATCAGACTACGAATTAGGTGCAATACTCCCACAAGACGAAATAGGACAGGACTAACATATTTCTTACGCAAGAAGAACCTAAGTGAAACATGAAATAAACAAACCGATCATCGAAAAAGAATTATTAGCAATCCATTGGGCGATACATTTATTTGGAAATAAATTTACAGTCATTACAGATCACAGACCACTTATATAATTGTTTACACATAAAAACCCATCATCAAAGATGACACGCATAAGACTAAATTTATGCAATTACGACTTCGATATAATATATCGAAAGGGCGAAATGAATGTTAATGCAGATGCATTATCATGCATCAAATTAAATTCAGATACGTTAAAAGATATGATACCAAAGCAGAGAAATATTACCGAAGAAAAGAAAGTATTACCCCTAACAAGAAATATGGTAAAACACTTAGAAAACACTAAAAAAGCGCAAACAAGAAGAATAATCAAACCAAAACATAACCTAATGGCTAATGAAATCTACATATGGGACAGCGATTCCCCAGCTGATATAAAAAATCTAGTAACATTAAAATTTGAAATAGGGAGCATTCCAAAAATTATGTTTGCAGCGATAATCTATCGATGCAGCGATAATCTATCGGAATTAGTTCCAACATTGGAGAAACTGACATCACAAGCAACTAGAAGAAATATTACGAAAATATATAAAGAAGAAAGAGATGAGATATATAACATGGTAAATAAAGAAGAATTTGAAAACAAATTCAATTAACTACAGAATAGTATCCTAACAAATAATAAAGAACCCCTAAAAATAATATTATACAAACCACCAAAACTGATAACTGATAAAGTAATACAATTCAAACTTCTAAATAATTACCACACAACACCGATGGGAGGACACTTGGGTGTAAGAAAGACATTACTAAAACGAAAACAAAAATTTTTATGGAAAGATATGAGCAAGATGATAAAAACATTTTTTAAAAACTGTGAAGCTTGTACGAAAAATAAACAAACATATAATGGAAAAGCAAACAATAACTGACACACCGAAAAACACATTCGAAACAATTGCTATAGATACAGTAGGACCACTTAGAATATCCAACGGTTATAGATATATCCTAAATACGTTATTGCCTACCCAATAGAAACAAAAGACGCTAAAACCATCACCAAAACCCTAATAGAACAACTAATATTAAAGCATGGTATTTTCAAAATATTGAAATCAGACAAAAAACTCTAGCGCACCTGAACCGCTAGAAAACTAATTTTCAAAGAAATTGTCTTTGAGTGACAACAAAATGTGGAAAGACGTAATACACTTTTTTGTAGAATCATATCAACCATTCCTTGTTCAAAGCAACAGATTTCAACTATAACACATATGATGAAAATTTTCAGTGCTGGCAACATTTTCCCAACGAAGCAGCAATAAGTTTACCTTCACAAGCTCATACTTAAATCAACTTATCCTTTGAATTTCGTTCTCATCGGAGGATTTCGTCGAAAGCTTTAGCGGTTAACGTTGTTTGAGGCTGCCATACGAAAATTGTTCAAAACTCGGAAAATTGAAAAATTGGTTTCTTAGTTTTATTGCAAATGTTTTGCATATGAGTATGTAATTTGAAGCATCTGTTGAGGCAATAGCTACGAAAGTGGCTAAAGCTGGTTAGCCTGTGTCGGCAGCAGAGCAAAATATATACCAAATCTGCTTCACGTTAAACTAAACCCAACCAATAAATTTCGTTTCGATTGAATCACTTCGCTAGAAGTTATACGGGTGAAAAATTGTTTAGGGTAACCACCCTCAAAACTTTTCAAATTTTTAAAGCGTTCATATTTGTTGTTAATTTTTATTGCAGGATCGTTCCCATTTGCAAATCTAATGACATAATCGCGCAGTAAAGAAATTCCAAAAAATTACAAACATAGTCATAGCTGGCAGTCCTTTCACGATTTTTGTACGAAATTCCTATGACATTTGGCTCACATCAAAATCTATTTACTGCATTAACTTCATTTTGATATCATGACTGCACCGGAAGTTATAGGGGAAAAAGCTTTATTTTGCTGAACAAATTTGCAAGATTTAGCAGACAAAAATCATCATAGCTGGCAACTCTATTCTAACTTTTCAGCCAAAGTTTCACCAAATGTTACCTTAAGTAAGATCCAAATATTGTGTGAATTTCGTTTTAATCTGATGGCTGAATCGGAAGTTATAGGTCAAAAAGCTATTTTTTTTTTCTCAGTTATTTTTCAAGATGGCACCACTGCCATTACCCGCATTTCAAAATCACTTCTATCAGACCTGGTCCTAGTTGATACCAACATGCTCTGTGAATTTCATTTCACAGTTCTCGTGAACAGAACTTTCGAGTGCTGAAAATAGAGGTAATTTAGTGATGTGCAAATCGGAATTTTCAAAATTTTAATTTGACATGATGCACAAACGTTAAGATTTATCAATGATTTGAATTTTTTGTCAAAAATCAAAAATTTTTCAGGAGGTTCAATGATTTGAAGGATTTTTTTTCAAGAGCCTGCCGCAGCTACAGGGTTACCCGAACGGCCTTGGAAATTTATGTGTATTAAACTTTAGTCAACATCAATACGCTCTGCAAATTTCACGATGATCCAATGTTTCTGTCAGAAGTAATGACAAATCAAAATTTGAAAAAAAAATCCTTGCCTACTGCTGCACCCACACACGGCTAAAAATTTCCAATTTTTTGTCATATACAAGCTGTGAACATAATAATTGTTCATTTCCGATCCCTTTTTTGAACAAAAATTAACGCTGCTTGGAAATATGGGAGTACCTCAAAATTCACTAAAACGCACGCCGCCGCCTAAAAGTTTAGGATATCTGAATTTTAGCAAATTGTGGACCTACCTACTAAACACATCTACGTTCTCCGAAAGTTTCAGCTCAATCGGATCGGCCACTCCAGAGATTGTCTCTCTTAATCATTTTGATGATATATATATATATATATATATATATATATATATATATATATATATATATATATATATATATATATATATATATATATATTTATATATATATATATATCTACATATATATATATATATATATATATATATATATATATATATATATATATATATATATATATATATATATATATATATATATATATATATATATATATATATATATATATATATATATATATATATATATATATATATATATATATATATATATATATATATATATATATATATATATATATAAAGAAATATGAATTTTCGGCGAAACGAGTTTAATACTACTTTTCTTCGAAAATTAGTAAAATGAGCTTATGGAAAACATTTGTAATTTAATAAAAATTCAACAAATCTTCTCAGCACCGTACCATCACGAAACACTCGGCACTGTGGAACGTAACCACAGAGTACTAAATGAATATTTGCTAAATTTTGCTAATGATTACGAATGGGATAAATGGATACCGTACTATACTTTCACGTATAATACTACCCCACATATAGACACGCAATATTCTCCATATGAACTTGTCTATGGAAGACCACCCCAATTATCTGACGATATTGTAGAAGAAAATGAACCAATAAACAATTTAGACAATGTCGCTAATGAACTGAAAATTAGACTTAAAAATAGCATTACTTTGGCTCGAAAATTGATTGAGAAATTAAAAATGAAAAGAAAAATAGATTTGATACTCGTACTAACATAAATCCATCAAACTTCAAAGTAGGAGATCTAGTTTTTGCCAGAAACATTAATAGAAAAAAACCCTAGCACATCAGAACCGCTAGAAACACTAATATTCGAAGAACAATAGAGGATTTGTGCAGATTTTGAGTGTGTATTCTACCACTGGCCACTTCTCTTAGACTAATGCACCCTAAGTAGTAAAAGAATCTAAGCTTATTTTAATTTCGGTTACAGCGATAGACATGTGTTTGGGGTTTGTTACGCAATACCGCGGGGAACGCGCGAAGGATTGCCCGACCACAGCCGCAGACGGTCGTGGGAAAAACTGCGCCACTCGTTCGATTCCTATGCGTTCCCTCGGCTTATGGAATGAGACGTAGCCTCACAAGCGAAGGAAAATGTATATATATATATATATATATATATATATATATATATATATATATATATATATATATATATATATATATATATATATATATATATATATATATATATATATATATATATATATATATATATATATATATATATATATATATATATATATATATATATACATATATAGGGTTTCCCAATAAGAGTGATAGAATTTGAAATTGAAATAAAATACGGATTTTTCGGCCAAAAATGGTGCGAAATAGCTTTATTTGATGGGAAATTTCATGCCATTTATGATTTTAATAAATTAATATTCAAATAACCACTGGGACTTTTTTGCATTGGTGTATACGTTCGCTCCAATTATCGATGACTCAGTGCACCATTTCCGCTGGAATGGCACCAATAGTGGCTCGTGTCTTGGCTTCAAGTTCATCAAGAGTTGCAGGTTTGTTGACATAAACCTTAGACTTAACATTGTCTCAAAGAAAATAATCCAATGATGCTAAGTCACACGATCTCGGTTGTCAGTTGTGAGGGCCATTTCGTGATATTATCGAATCATCGAACTGTCCGCGCAATAAATCCATCGTAACTGTGGCTGTGTGTCATGTTGCAACATCTTGTTGAAAGAGAATGTCACCAACATCGATTTCATCAATTTTCGGGAAGAAAAATTCAGTCAATATTCCACGATAACGCTCGCCATTCACGGTAACTGTGCGACCCTCAGCATTTTTGAAAAAGTACGGCCCGATAATGCCACCATATCAAAATGCACATTAAACCGTGGGTTTCTGTGGGTATAATGGTGATTCACGAATCACTTGTGGGTTTGGCTCACACCAATAATGGCAATTTTATTTGTTTACATAGCCGTTCAGCCAGAAATGCGTTACATCTGAAAACACGATTTTTTTTGATTTCTGATTTTTCGTAAAGTTTTCGAACTTCTTGATTTTTCGTAAAAATTTTAGACAATTTCCAAACGTTGTGGAAGCGTGAATTTATTAAAGATTAAATGGCAAACCCTACTAAACGCAATTGACAGCTAATGTCAGATTTTCAAAATCCAAAATGGCCGCTATTAGCTGTCGAAATCCTATCATCCCTATTGGGAAGCACTGTATTATTATTTTTTTTTTTTTTAAAGCAAAACAAATAGTTTACACTAGGGAGAGTCACTTTCCTTTCCCTTAATCCAACCAATGAAATCACCAACGATGCCTTTGGTACAGGATATTATTGTTAAGAAATATCAACATTTAACCAATATAATATAAATAAAAACAACAACTACCTGAGGGGGCCCCCTCTTGATGAAGACAGTCTTCTCCGTTGATTGACCTTGAATCTTTTTGTTGCACTAGTGAATATACAGATCTAACGTTTCGTACGGTTTTTTTCACACTCCGCTAGAGAATCGCTTTTACAGCATAAAGTTCTTCAACCAATTCACTACCAGATACTTCTAAGTTCTTCAACCAACTCACAACCAGATACTTCGTATTTTCTCCTATCAGTTAAACTGATTTGCTAATCCCCACAGGCTTTTTCCAATATGGATCTTTATGGGATTATTTTGATGTTGTAGAAAAATTACCACGTATCATTGAAGCTAGATAGTTGCTTAAATCGAGTGACCAATGCGCTCTCAACCGTATCAATCAAAGGGTAAAAAAGGTTGATCTTAAACAATTCTTCAGGATCACTTGGTGTCTCATCTACGGCTTCGTACTCAAGTCATATTTTCTTTCATCGGGATCGACCTGGTTTAAAAACTCACTCTACCTCCGCCTGAGATGCTCTTTCCTTGGCTGTTATGAGAGCAGGTGACAAAATTTCCAAATTCCGAACAGTTTTTCAGCAATTGTGACACGTTTGGTAAATCCATAGATTCAGACTGCATAGCCTTTACGATTTCTTATATTTTCTCAAAATATGGATAGTCCCTCTTAAATTACTTTTATTTTGCAATTAAAATTCGAATCATTACCACATTGGTGCAAAACAACATACTATCTCACTCAAATCCCCTCAAAAACTACATTTTTTTTCTAATTCAATTTTTCACAACTGTCTTTTTTTAGCTTACTGAATTTACAATCTATACAAACATCAAAGTATTAAATTGAATTTGACAACAACATTAGTAATGAACATTTATCTTATTTCAAACAAACCATTGGTGAAATAAAACAAACTAAATCAGGAATCGGACCAAAAGTGACTCTCCTCTAAATTTACCATTTAAAAACATTCCCCAAACATCTAATCAGTAACAGGTTGTCATCCAAAAAATGTGCAGATCTTAAAAAATTTAAATATTATTTACTTATTTTCATTGCAAATGTTTGCGATGAAAGCACTTCGTCGGGTGTACGCCAAAACCATGAATGTGCTAAAATGCTATTTCGAGTAAAATCAATTTGAAAATTTGACGTAATATTATAAATCAGTTTTAAAATGTAAGAAACATTTTTTTTTGAATTAAGGAAGATAATATTCTAATACTATTCCGTTACACTAAAACAATGAATCTGCACATTCATGATTTTGGTGTAACGCATTTGGCAAATACTTAGTTTTTAGGTAATTCATAAAATAGAAATTTTGACTTTGTGTAGGCATAAAATGGAATTTTACATTTCCGGTTTTGGCAAATTGTTTGTATAAAAATTCCGCGTACAGTGACACGAAAAACTAAAAATCACCAAAAAAGCACATTCATGGTTTTGGCGTACACCCGACGACTTTATGTAAGCATTTATTGGAACAAAAATATCAAAAAAGCCTAGCGCTGGCAGCCTTTTACTAGCACCGAAGCAAAAAATATATCACATCTGCCTTACGTTAAAGTCAACCTACTCTGCGAATTTGGCATTGATCCGATGACTACATTGGAAGTTATAGGGATGCAAAGAAACTTAGGGCTACCATTTGCAAAAGTTTTCAAATTTTCTAGATCTTAACATTTGGTGTTTATTTCACTGTAAGATCACTACGATTTGAAAATTCTATGCTAAAATTGCTTACTAAAGCTATGCCCAAAACATACAAAAACAACCATAGCTGGCAGCGCTATCATTGTTTTGAAATGAAATTTCTACTGAATATTGCCTACAATAAGTTTAAGTTGCCATTTGAATTTCGTTATGATTCAATGACTATACTGGAAGCTATAGGGCAAAGAGCTTTCTTTTCTTCAGGAATTTTCAAAATTTAAGACACCAAAATTACCATAGCTGGCAGCTTCAACCGAAATTTTCAACCAAATTTCCACCAAACGTGGCTTAAAATAAGCAATCGTCATTATATATATATATATATATATATATATATATATATATATATATATATATATATATATATATATATATATATATATATATATATATATATATATATATATAGATATATATGCATATATATACATATATAAACATATACATACAAATATAAACATATATATACATATATATGCATATATATTGTTATGAAAACTGCGCGAGAACCCTGCCGAGAGTTCGTCATCGCAGCAAAATAACTATGATCGCATAGTGGCGATCGAAAGAAAAAAACTATATTTTTTAAAATCCCGGACTAGGTCACCGGAGGTAACCACATTTACATAGCGACAGTAGAAACAAACAGGAGAGCGGAAGAAACACTAGCGACACTGAACATCGTTAAGGCGCGATACCGCATGCCGACATCCCTAGAGAAAACTCTCGCACACACACACAATAATAAGCTTTTACTTGTTTATTACACACATTTTATTGAAACTAAGAATTTCCTTTGAAACTAATCATTTCCTTTTAAACCAAAAACAAAATATCAGCTTATTAGCCGAGTCAAGTTTGAAACTATGGTGCTACAATTTATAACCAAACTTAATATATCACTTTTGTCTTAGTACTTTTGCCAAAATTTCACCACTTACTTAATCAGAAGTCGATGTAATAATCTGCAGTTCGATGTAATAATCTGCAGTCTATAAAATATTTTCCGGTTTGAAATCACAATCCATTATCCAGAACGGGAAACTATGAATTTGACTGGAAAAATCTCCAAACGGTATGTATGTGTAAACGACATCTGTTCCGCCAAGATTTCAATTGTTTAACGGATGACGGCTTCACGCTATTTTTGGGCTGTTTTTATCCTTTCTATACAATCAAAACGACAAACTATTGCACAAACGACACGATGAAACCCAATAGAGAGAGTGATTCGCCAAGAGCGACTTATAGTTGTGTGTTTGTTATAGTTATGAGATTTCCAGAATCTTGTTGTACAGAAAATTTACGATAAACTACACCGCAACAAATCGCAAGTTAAGATTTACGAAGAAAAAATATGGTTTTACATACAGTATTTACCAACGATGCAAAAATAACTCAGAGCTTCTTTTCCTTCCTTCCTTTTTTTCTTCAATGGATTCGTGGCAGTCCCAATATGAAGACATGAGGATCCGAACGAACGGTGCTCATACTGTCATGAAACATGTATTCATGAGAATCCGAACGAACGGCCCTCGTACCTCATGAGATGTGCATTCATGAGAATGCGAAAGAACGGCCTTTTTTTTCAATCTTCATAAATTTTTATGAAAAGGCGTCGTAACAAACGTGGGGACGACCTCGCCCTGAGAAGAGTCTCTCAAGGAGCCGGGCAAAAGAAGGTCATTTGCTTAAGGAAAGAGAATCGTGATCTAGTGAACAAAAGTGGATACATAAAGGGTACGTGTAATACACAAATATAGCTAATATAGCCAATGTGGACTTAGAAAAGGGTGTGTGTGAAGAAAGGGAATGTCAGAAGCGTGTTCATCACCAAACGTGAAAGACCATAATTATACCTGCATTAGGTACGAATATCCTGTGTGTGGAATATTCCCAGATGCTTTCCCTTCAAATCCTCCAACTTGTATGAAACCTGTCCAACTGAACGAACAACTTTCGCCTGCACAAATTTCGGGGCTAATTTGGCTTTGAATCCCTCTGCAGCACTACTCAAAACGTGATTGCGCACGTATACCAGTTGACCTGGTGAAAAGGCTCGTGCTCGAACGCGTAAATTATACCGGCGTTGGCCCTTGGCGTAGGCATCTGCAAGCCTGGCACGGACTCGCTCCTGAATTCTCCTCAATCGATCGGTCTGAGTGGACAATTCGACTTCGCCATCCTCAAATGAGGATAACTGTCTTAGCAGATTGTAATCTGAACCATGTCTGATCGCCTGAAATCCGAACATAAGAAAATGTGGCGAACATCCCGTAGACTCGTGCACAGCATTGCGAAATGCTGCACACGACTCCCTGAGATGCCCGTCCCAGTTCCGATGGTCCTCACCAATATATGTTCGAATAGCAGACAAAACAGACTGGTTAGCCCTCTCAGAAGCATTCGATTGCGGAGAATACCGAGGAGTGCAGAAATATGTGACACGCCATAGTCCTGCATCAATTGTGCGAAGTGTTTGGACGTAAACTGCACGCCGTTGTCAGAATGGAGAAACTCAGGTACACCAAAAGTGTGAAAAATATCGAGAAGAGATTTGACAACAGATTCTGCAGTAGCTTTGGGCATAGCTTTTAACCAAATAAATTTAGTATAGTGATCTAGCACTATGGAGAGTTGGGTATTTCCGCTTTTGGAACGTGGATAAGGCCCTAAGTCGATGAAAAGTCGTTGCATCGGCCTATCAGAAACACGTTCTTGACCCATCGGAGGTCTCAAGACTTGATGACATGGTTTGACTTGCTTACAAGTAACACAATTGGAAATGTATGTCGAAACGTCTTTAGTGAGAGTAGGCCAATAATAATAGCGGCGAAGAATCTCTGTGGTCTTACGTGTGCCACAATGAGATGAAGTCGGACTGTCATGCGCCTGGGAAATTAACTTATGTTGTTGACTGTCCGGAACCCATAGTTTGGTTCGAGGGATGTCTATATCGGTATCCGAAATACTGCCAGTATTGATAAAAACTTTCCCGTCGCGAACCCAGATATTAGGAAACCGTTTAGGTTGTTTAGATATGAGCAGAATACGCCCTAAATAATCAGCTTCTAAAAACGCGGAATCGGGAAGAAGTTCACTAATATGAGTGTGCTCAGGTAAGACTGCCAAAGATAAGAAGGAAATACTTTCAATTCGCTCGTGCACTCGAGACAATGCATCAGGGACGGTGTTTGCAGAGCCTTTACAATGTTGGATTGAAAAGTTGAAAACTTGCAGTTTCAGGCTCCAACGGCCAATCTGCCAGACAAATCCTGCTGACTCATCAACCACTTTAAACTAGCATGATCAGTAATGACCGTGAATGGTAAGCCTTCAATGTACGCGCGGAATTTCTTCTGCAGCTAAACACTCAAGCTCAGTAATGGTGTAATTTTTCTGAGCAGAAGTGAGCTTAGCGGACATGAAAGCTATAGGGTGTTCATGACCATTCTCGTCCTTTTGAAAGAGGACGCTACCTATTCCGGTAGTGCTAGCATCGCATTGGATAACAAAAGGTTTGTTGAAATCAGGGTTGATGAGAACAGGGGCAGAAACTAAGGCTTGTTAAACCTGCTGAAAGGAGTTTTCTGCTGCATCGGTCCATTTAAATGAAGATTTGCCCTTCAAAAGATCTGTCAACGGTGCCGTGATGGAGGCAAAGCGACTGATAAACCTACGGTACCAGCCAGCCATCCCCATGAATCGTCTTACGTCTCTAGCTGACTTACGTGTTGCGTAGTCAACGATGCCAGAGACTTTAGATGGATCGGTTTTGAGTATTCCATCACTTACCACATAACCCAGATACTTAATCTCACGCTGGATGAACTTGCTTTTCTCGACATTAATTGTCAAACCAGCAGCTGATAATAAATTAGCAACAGTGGTGAGAAGGTCGATATGTTCGTCGAAAGAGGAACTAGTGATCAGCAAGTCATCTAGGTAGACAAAGATCTTGTCATGCAGCTCATGAGGGATTACCTTGTGCATAAGACGACACATGGTTTGTGGAGCGTTGCAAAGACCGAAAGGCATAACTTTAAATTGGTATAAAGGACGACCCGGCACCGTGAAGGCTGTTTTCTCCTGAGATTCAGGGTCAAAGGGGTATCTGCCAAAAGGCGTCCTTCAAATCTAAGCTGGTAATGAACTTAGTGGACCTTAATCGTGCGAGCAGACCGTCTATTAAGGGTAGAGGATATGCGTCTTTGATAGTAACCTCATTAAGCCGTCGTGCATCTAAGCATAAGCGCACTTTACCAGGTTTACGAATTAAAGTCACTGGTGCGCTCCAAGAACTATTACTCTCACAAATAACCCCCAACGAGAGCATACGAACCAGTTCTTGGTACAATAAGTCTTGCACAACCGGAGAAATAGCGTAATGCCTTTGCTTAATGGGTTTTGCGGATCCAGTGTCTATGTGGTGAGAAACAAAGTGCGTCTTTCCTAGACCAAGTTTATTGAAAGACGGAAATTTATCAATTACTTTCTGTAATTGTTGCTCTTGGTCAGCTGACAATTTATGATATGTTGAAGAGTCTTCATTAGAGGCAGAAGGAAAGGTTTCACGAAGCTCACCTACAATAGGCATTTGCACTGGTGCTATATTAAAAGTATTCCAGAAATCGATTCCGAGATAAAGCTTGTTAGCTAACGAAGGGACGACTAAAAACCGTAAAGGTTTTGTTTCAGAACCATAACGGACTGGAACGAGAATATAACCGAGAACAGATTCAGACTGTCCAGACGCAGTTTTAAGATTAGCCTTAACTGTGTGTAGAGTTAGATCTAATTCCTTAATTAGATCCAATGAACCCTGACCTAACACACTAACGCTAGCTCCACTATCCATTAAACCTGTAAGTTTGGGGTTTTTGACGTAAATGTCACAATATGGACGAGGATCATTAGGAACCTTGTCAGAAATCATAGAGCTAACTGCTAATCGACGTAAGGCACGTTTAGCGCGAAAATATACAATTGAACGCGAACGTCGACGAAGGCTTTTCAAAGAAATGCCAAATTTATTTGGCTGAAGGACAGAAGGATCAACTATTGTTGATAAATTACCATAGACGGAATATTTGTGTGAAGAAGGAGTAACAGATTCAGTCTGAGTAGCGATGTCTACTGACTGAATGAGATCAGATGCAAAATCAGAAGTACACGATACAGAGGAATTGAAAGATTTCTCATCTAGTGGCGACGATGGAATTCGGGATCGATGTTGGTGGCTGCTTCCTCGGTGGAAGGTCTCACACGGTTGGAATATAATGGAAGATTTGATTTGATGGGAGTGATTCGATTCCCCAACCTCGAAACACTCCTGTTGCCGTTTACCGAAGGATTGCATTTTTGGCAACGCACCTTAAGAGTTCAAGGTGCTCCACAACCGAAACAAAAGATACCTTTGATAGGTATCGAACAATTAGAAAATGAATGTCCCATTTCTTTACAGTTCCAGCAGACGAGACATTCGGACCGCTGGAGAGTGGATTGTGGCTTGAAAGCCTCCACTGGAATATCTGGGGTATCGGACTGATCTAGTTCATGAATAAAGTGATTAGATCGCTGAAGAACGTGTAGTTTCTCTGGTCGATGTAAATTCCACACGGCTTCCACGGACACACAGCATTGAACCCAGTTCCTGCGTGCTGTTGAAGTATCGACCAG
This sequence comes from Nemotelus nigrinus, assembly GCA_947369275.1. NCBI lineage: Eukaryota > Metazoa > Arthropoda > Insecta > Diptera > Stratiomyidae > Nemotelus > Nemotelus nigrinus. The sequence goes on along the minus strand of OX376375.1, from coordinate 89,150,661 downwards.
CGAAGTGGTCGCGAAGTCTCCTGTTCATGTTCCTGAACACCGTATGCTGGAAGTCAACATCCGACATTCCCTGACGTAATTGGAGAGACAGGGGTTCCAATGCATCGTAAAATTCGATGAAGGACTCTTGGTGGCCCTGCAGACGAGCATCCATCTGCCGACGAATATCGATATCTACCGTGAAGGTTGAATATCGGTTAAGAAAAGCTGTGGTGAGGGAAGTCCAATTTATTTGATGCGAGTGCATCTTGTGGTGTTTCCAAAACCACTCAAGAGCTGGTCCTTTTAGGAAAATGTGGAAACATTGGGATAGATCCTCATAGGAAACTTTTTGAGAATCGGCCATAGCTTTCAATCGATAAATAAAAGACTGCGCATTAAAACTAGTTTTAGTGCCGTCGAAATAAATCCCCCATTTGGATATGGGCAAAGAGAGAACTGAGTGATTTATGGATCGTCTGGTTACATGATAGTCATGAATTGATTCCGAGTTTGGGTGTATATAATTTGATGCGGATGAAATTACAGGTGAATGAGATTGAAATTGACTATTAACCGGATGTGTAAAGTTAATGTTGGAAGGATAAATGCTGTTTAAACCCGGGCTATTGTTGATAGCGAATGTTAGACGTTGAATGTCATTTGCTAATCTGTCGAATTGATTATGTGGTGGTATAGAATGACTGGACAAGCGCGGTGGTGATGTAAATAATTCGGCCGTGTCAATAGCTTCTTGCGGCGGAACTGATTCGATGTCATTTAGAAACGGATTAGTAGTGTTAAATAGCGCGTAAGGTGGCCGAGGTACTTGTTCCGGGATCTGGGAAGAGATTCCCGTGTCCCTGGACACAAGACCGGTGCATGCAGCACATGTGGACCCACTTGGAGTTGAAGAAGCATGCGGTGCAAATTTTGTTTGTCTAATTTCGTTATTATTAGCCATGTTTAGAAAATTTTGAAACTTTGAAATTTTGAAACGCGATCCAAATGAGTGTGAAGACAAAGTGTGTAGTGTACAATGTGTTACAAAATGTTTTTTCTTAATTCTATTTCTTATGTATATTTACATATGTATTTGATGCACTTTTATCAATCTAATTTTTTTTTTTTCAAATAATTATTCTTATTATTTTATTTTCTCAACGAAAATGTAGGTATAGAAAAAATGTACTTTAGAATTCTAATTTTTATTACTCCAAACGAAATAAATTATCTTTAAATTTTTATTTTCTGTGTTTATTATTGTGTGATTATATTGTGTGTGTGCGCGATCATCTCCCCCCAGAAACGACGACGCACGACAACGAATCGAAACGATGTTCAATTTCGCAAGTTCGAAAAGGATAGAAAGACAAAAAAGAAGAATTGTTGAATTTATTAAATGGAATTTGTGCGATCATCCGCTGTTCCATCTATGTTTCAAAGTTATGAAACCGAAAATCCATAGATGGAGGCGAATGATGACTCAAATGT